>JABUQX010071306.1:0-42500 GCA_015478945.1 Trachelipus rathkii | reverse complement strand
TATATATATATAAGTGTTTAATAATAACAACAATAAAAATAATTATAGTAATTAATAATAATAATAATAATAATAATAATAATAATAATAATAATAATAATAATAATAATAATAATAATAATAATAATAATAATAATAATAATAATAATAACAATAAAAAATATTAATTGTCAATAGAATCAAGAATGTAATTTCTATCTTAAAATTAAGCTTTCAGATAAAATAAGATTCTGGCTTTCTTTTAACAATTTTACACATTACCTTTTAATAAAGAAAAAATTGCTACTATATATATATAATATATATATATATATATATATATATATATAATATATATATATATATATATTACATATATTTATATATATATATATATATATTGATTTGAGTGGGTGGCGCGATTTACATGCTATAAGATGGGAGGATTGTTAACATATACAAGGGAAAGCAAATTTATATATAGCATGTACATCGTTTTACAATAATAATAATAAAAATAATAATTTGTTTTTCAATAATAAAAATAATAATTTGTTTTTCAATAATAAAAATAATAATTTGTTTTTCAAGTTGTGTCTTGTATGTCTGTTGTAGTGTTTCTTTTCTCTTATACGCATGTTTGCGTGAAAATTGTCTCAGCTCTTTGGTCTTATCGTGGCTGTTTTGTTTGGTGAAGAGTTTCTTTTCTCTTATGCGTATGTACTCTTGTTTCTTCTCATGGTAATAATAATAATAATAATAATAATAATAATAATAATAATAATAATATAATAATAAAATAATAATAATAATAATTAATAAAATAATAAAATAATTAAATAATAAATAATAATAATAATATAATAAAATAAATAATAATAAATAATAATAATAATAATAAAATAATAATAATAATAATAATAATAATAATAATAATAATAATAATAATAAAATAATAATAATAATAATAATAATAATAATAATAATAATAATAATAATAATAATAATAATAATAATAATAATAATAATAATAATAATAATAATAATAATAATAATAATAATAATAATAATAATAATAAATTGTTTTTCAAGTTCTGTCTTGTATGCTTGTTGTAGAAAAATAATAATTTGTTTTTCAAGTTGTGTCTTGTATGCTTGTTGTAGTGTTTCTTTTTTCTTTTATACACATTTCTTGTTTCTTCTTTTGGTAATAATAAAATTATTAATAATTGTAACACGATATACATGATATGTATAAATTTGTTTCATTAAGTAAAGTTCCCATAGGCTTTTAGCTTATTAAAATTCCTACCAATTTATATTAACAACATGTAAAGTAGTGGATGGATCATTTAACCAATATATAGTATAATATATATAATATATTTATATATATATATATATATATATATATATTTATATATATATATAAAAATATATATATATATATATATATATATATATATATATATATATAATATGATATTTATTTTATTAAAGGTAAATACGAAGTTGTTATAGGAAACACCAAAGTAATTATATTCCTACAGGCATATACTTTATAAAATGAACGAACGTTGGTGATTGCTTTAACTACGATTATTAATTATTTAAATAATTATTAAATATAATTATTAATTATAATAATATATTTATATAATATATTATATATCTCGTATTCATTAATTTAATAGCTCAAATTATTCAATCTCCAACGGTTTCTGTATCTATTTTTAATTATATAATTATTTATTATATACTGATATTGTATTGATTATTATTATTTATATTAAATATTATTATTATATATTATATGATTATTATTTATTATTATTATTATTATATTATTATTATTATTATTATTATTTTCAATGACAAACTGAGAAAGATTTGCGTTTGTAATAATATATATATAATATTAGATATTATATATATATATATATATATATATATATATATATATATATAATATTTTTATTTTATTTTTTTTATATATATAAATATTTTTTTTTTTATATTTTATATATATATATATATATATATATGTATATATATATATATATAATATATATATATATATATATATATATATATATATATATATATTATATTATATATATATATATATATATATAAGTATATAATATCTTTTATTTTTTAATTTTAAATAATGGGATATTTCATTTGGATACTGTGAAGCTCTAAAACTTCAACGCCAGTTCACCTTTCTCTTCTGAAGGCATAAAAGATTGTTTTTTTTTTTATGCAAACGTTGAAAATCTTAAGGATTACCAACACGCCCACTCTTCTGAGTTTGTCTATATACTTTTTCTTCTATTTTAATTGTGTATTGTATACATCATTCGTTCTACTATTTCTGCTTGTTTCTGTATGGCTGAAATAGCATTCTATATTACCAGTCGGAGTATAAAACCCTTGGGCGAGCATTTTTTACAACTATTTTCGCTTCCAGCTGCTCTGGTCAAAGATGTGTAAGGTTGGCATTACATTTCTTGCGTATTCCTCGATCGCTATTATATATGTGTCAGTGTAGACACTTTCGCTTTCATGAGTGCATTCCGTTTTGTGATTTATATTGTGTAAATATCTCTTTTATCTATTTTTAATTAATATTGTGTTGTGATTTACGAGGTTGTAATATTGCTATAGTGTATCATTGATCGTTGTAATCCAAGTTGTTATTTTATCAATGATATTGTGTTTGTAAAATATTTTCTGTGTCCACAATTTTTCTTATGAGCGTATGTACGTACTCACATGTGTAAAGGAAATCTTTGCAGTCGTTCGGTTGCCAAGTATCGTCTGCAAGGTAAGACTATATATTTAATATAAATTTCTTTTAATAAATTTGCTAATTTATTATTTTATATTAAATATAAAGAGTGCAAAAATTCTTTTCTTGTTTAAAGACATTTCATTTAATGTTTCATTATTTAAGAATTACCTTCAATGAAAAACTTCTTAATTTTTATTAAGAAATTTCGCATTGAAAGTACCGTTAGAGCCATCAGCTGTTGTTGCACAAACATACAATCAATTTCTGTAAATCTTAGTTTGCTAAATATTTTGGTCTAAATACAAAGATTGTTTTCAATAATTAAAGGTCTATATATTTTTATGATAATAATTTATTTATTTTATATATATTTTTGTACATATATTTATATTATATTATATATATATATATATATATATATATATATTATATATAATATATATATATATATATATATATATATATATATATATATATATATATATATATATATATATATATATATATATATAATTTATATTATATTTTATAAATATATATATATATATATTTATATAATTTATATATATATATATATATATATATATATATATATATATATATATATATACTATATTATATATATAATATATATATATATAATATATATATATATATATATACCCAAGGATATATATGAAATCTGATGTTAATGTTTTTAAAGTTAATGTGTAGTTGTATATGTATATTTATGCGCATATAGTTGTATATATTGCATATGCCTGTATATGTTCACGGATATACATTGCTGTAAAAGATTAAAGTGTGTTATAATAAGTACTGCGGTTCTATACATGCATGCGCATACAAATAAATATATCCTTATATCTATGTGTATGTTCACGGATGTATAAAGCTTTGATATTGTTTTAAAGGGCAGTACAAGTTTCATTTTTTTTTTTATTAAAGTATTTTTAATTATCCCAATCGTTTCCTCTTGTTTCCGAGAACCATTTATTTATTTATTTTTTTGAATATTCAATCCGTTAATATATTAGATTTTCTAGTCATTTATTGTATGATCAAAGCATTGACTATCACAGTAAGTAAAGTCTTTGATAACGAGTATTGATATTTGGATGGGACTCGATAGAAAACGAACACGTTCGAACAGTTATATTACTAGGAAGATCTCCAGGGTGTTATGTTGGTAAATTTTGATTTATTGATTACATTACTGTACTTCACAGGCCGAGACCTTATCCAACAGGAGATCGGAACACTGATATAATATAGGTCGAGAATCTTTAAAAGTGTATTTGAATGGTTGTTCTTATCATGGGGGCCTGGCCAAGGATCTGAATTACTGCTGGAAGAGTAAGTTTGACATTACAGTTATTTGATACCTGAACCATCTATTACATTTAATTGGGCGTTCCTGTCCTGGGATTATCTTGTAGCCATCCAATCTGTATTCGTTATCACTGAAATACTTTACTGTGTCGTGAATTCATTTTTGCTATTTTGTTGAATAAAGCAGCACAGAGGTATTACTTGTTTGTAACTATTTTTGTTAAAACCTGTGCTTAGGTATTGTTTAAGTGTTGCTAATACTGTAAACAATGTAAATATTAACATCTGGGATATTTGTTAATATTGTATATTAACTGTCATTGTAGTTTATAGTACTATTCAGTTTGTTGAAGTTTGCGTACATTTTTGTTTATGCGTATTGTTCAATAGTACTTTGCTAATACAACAATACAGGTATTCCGGAAACAATTTCACACTGGTATAATTGAATACTTTATATTTAATATCCATATAAATTTGGAAAATATTGTAAAAATTTGATTGTGATTCGTGCGAGGAAGAAGTGACTTTTTGACAAATAATTTATTTTAAAGTTGATTTTTGTGAAGAGAAATTGCAATAATGGCTTCGAATACTGAATTTGTGGAAATGTGCAAGTCATTAGGTTTGTCTGGTAAGGAAGCTGCTACGATGCTAAAAGATAGATTAGCTAAAGAAGCAGAGCTTGAACAACAGAAGATAGCTGCCGCATTGGAGGAGAAGAGGTTAACGATTGGAGCTGGAGTAGAAAAAGCTAAGCTAGAAGCAGAGAAGGATGCAAGAGAAGCGGAGGAGAGGATGTTACAGATGAAGTTAGACGCTGAGGACCGACAACGTCAGCATGATGCTGCAGTAGCTTCTCAAAGCTCTCAGAACTCTCACAGCACTTCCTACACCAACAAATACCCCAAACTAAAGCTTCCAAACTTCGATGAAAAAGTAAATGACATCGAGGAGTACTTATTGATGTTTGAGAAACAGGCGGAGTCAAATGACATACCTAAAGAGAAACAAGCTTTTATTTTAGGATCGTTTCTTACTGGTAAAGCCGTTAAAGTTTTCAACAATCTTACTGTTGAAGAACTGAAGAGTTATGATAATTTGAAGAGAGCCCTGTTGGTGAGGTACGATCTGACAGAAAGCGGATACGGTGCCAAGTACAAAAGTATGAATCCTACTGAGGACGATAACCCCAGGGTATACCTTCAGAAGATAATAGAAGCTCTACGTAAGTGGATTGCCGCGGCTAACGTAAAAATGACTCCTGACGATCTGATAGAATTTTTCTCAGTTGATAAGTATCTGAGCACAGAGCCGAAAGAACTGGCCGTGTATTTAAAAGAGAAAAATAATAAAGTATTTGAAGAAATCATTGTTAGTTCAGAGAACTACATGGAAGCACACCATTTGAAGTTATTGTCAAGTCACGCACGGAATCATAATCATACAGATAAAAGTAATCACAATAGTAGCACTAATTTTAGATCGAGAGGAAATGGTTATTTTAGGAATGATAATCATAAAAGTAATGGCCAACGCGCATCAAGACCAAATAACAACGGAGAAAAGAGCAGTAGCGGAAGCAGCGACAGACAAGAACATCGTCGCAGTAGCAGTGAGCCAAGGGAGGTTTTAAGAACGGCAACAAAGTCCTGAATGGATCAGGTGAAGAGCCGACTCTTCCTGCTGAAACAACGAAGGTGAGCGAAACTGATAAATTTTCGCATCACTTACCTATAACTTACGGGACGGTGAACGGATATCGCGTCCAGATACTCCGTGACAGTGGGTGTAACTTTGTCGTCGTACGAGAAAAGTACGTACCTGAAGAGTGTTATATTGGTGACAATATAACAATGAGGTTGCTGGACAGTACGGTGAAAGAGGTTCCGCTCGCGACTATTGATGTGGACACCCCTTACTTTGTGGGTAGGACGACCGCAGCAGTGCTGCCAGAGGTCGTATATGATCTAGTTATTGGGAATGTCGAAGGAGCATTACCCCCTTATCAGCCAAACCTCGCGTGGGAGGCGACTGTGTGTCGTGGTCCTCATTTTGAGAAGGACGGGCTAATTCAAAGAGAATTGCTATTCCCCATCGCCGAGCTTGCTGAAGAAGATTCGCAAGAAGAATCTATTGCAGGGCGCAACGCCGAGAAAACTGATCATACTAATGGAATGGCGAGTCTGGAAAAGGATGAGATTATTAAAGAGGAACCGGCTGTACCACAATCGTTAGACATCGCTGAAAAAGATGTTGAATCAACCACTGAGTTACCATTGTGTATGGAAACGGAGTCCCGAAGTTCATGTAAAAATGAAGAAGTTATAGAAGAGGAATTGACCACAGTTTCTATTGAGCCACTATTGTATACTGAAAAAGGTATTGAAATACCGGATGTCCGGGGGACATCGATTGTAAATAATGTTTTAAAGTTTAAGAATCAAGACAGTACGATGGAAGATGATGTCATACAGGGAGGTGACACAGCACCTCGTGTACAAAGTTCTATGGTGGAGAAAATTGTAGCCGTGAATGAAGTAGAAGTAGTTCACGATGGACAAATTGCAGAACTTATTCGTGATCGTGAAACTTTCAAAGAGAGACAGAGAGATGATGTTACACTGCAAAGGTTATGGAGGTCCGTGGAGAAAGATGAGAAAAAGTATGTGCTGAAGAATGGAGTGCTGTATAAAAGAGTTATGGAAAACCAGCTGGAAAGGTTTACTCTTGTAGTGCCCAAGGAGTATAGGAGTAAGGTCATGAGAGTGGCACATGACGAAGTTTTCGGAGGACACCAAGGGGTAAAGAAAACTATGGGGAAGATTACCCAACAATTCTATTGGCCAAATATATATCAGGATGTAACCAGGCACTGTTACTCCTGCGATATATGCCAAAGGACGTGCCCGAAAGGAATGGTGAAGAAGGTACCACTATGCCCCATGCCCATCATAGATGAGCCCCTTCAGAGAGTAATTATCGATTTGATAGGACCGATCACGCCACCATCATCTGAAGGACATCAATATGTCTTGACACTGGTTGACGCCGCCACACGATATCCAGAGGCAGTACCTCTCAAGAGCATAACCGCACAAAAGGTTACAGAAAGCCTGGTATCCATTTTTATGAGATTAGGGGTTCCAAAGGAGATACTCAGCGATAATGGTCGACAATTTACATCTGATCTAATGAGAGATGTAACTAAGATGCTAAACATAAAACAGAAGTTTTCTAGTATCTATCACCCCATGAGTCAAGGATTGACAGAAAAGTTTAATGGTACTTTAAAGCGGATGCTCAAAAGGATGTGTAGCGAGCAGGTACGAAAATGGCATAAGTTCATAGAGCCATTGCTATTTGCATATAGGGAGGCCCCACAGGACTCTACAGGATTCTCACCCTTTGAGCTTCTGTATGGAAGGACTGTGCGGGGTCCAATGCAAATATTGCATGAAATTTGGGCGGGAGACATCAATCCCGAGGAGGCAAGATCAACTTACAGATATGTATTTGATTTGCAGGAGAGGCTAAATGAGACACTGAAGTTAGCGAGGGAAAATTTAGCCAAGGCCCAAATTTCACAGAAAAGGTATTACGATAAAGGCGCGAAGAGCAGAAAACTGAAAGTAGGAGATTTAACTCTGGTTCTTCTACCGACGTCGAGTAACAAGATGCTTATGAGATGGGGAGGACCGTACCCAGTCTTAGAACTATACGGCAAAGACAACTACAGAATACAAGTGGGAGATGTGATAAAAACATATCACATAAATCTGCTAAAGAAGTATATTGTGAGAGAGGAGAGTGAAGAAGAAGAAGAAGAAATGGATCAACATCGGGAAAAGATAGGTGCATCTGCAGTTATCTTAGACACTGAGAATGAAGAAAATATCAATTTAGTGGATATGGATCCAACACCGATTCAGAAAGAAAAGTTGTCCGACACCAAGATCAGTGAGGAAATAACAGATCCCATGAGGAGAGAGTTGATGGAAATTTTGGAGAGGCATGAAGAAATTTTCACGGATGTGCCTGGCACTGCGAAAAATGACTTCCATGCCATTGACCTCATTGATAATACCCCTATCAGATTAAAACCTTATAAGCTACCGTTCACGACGCGCACAGAACTGAAGAAGGAAACAGACAAAATGATCAAGATGGGGATCATTGTTCCATCTACGTCGCCTTACTCAGCGCCAGTGGTCGTAGTCCAGAAGAAGGACGGGAGTAAGAGAGTATGCTCCGACTATAGAGCTCTAAACAGGATTACTGTGTTTGATCCGGAGCCCATGACCACGTCTCAAACCTTATTCACAAAGTTCGCTCGAGATAAGTACTTCACTAAACTCGACTTGGCCAAAGGTTATTGGCAGATACAAATAAAACCAGAGAACAGTTACAAGACCGGTTTCTTGACCGAGGACGGTCATTTTCATTACCTCAAGTTACCGTTCGGTATGGTAAATGCCGGCGCGACACTTGTGAGGGCTATGCGAAGGATCTTGGATGGATTCAATGATGTCGATTTTTACATCAACATCATTGTACATTCACAGACCTGGCGCGAGCACCTGATCACTCTTAAGAACGTACTCCAAAGACTTCAAGAAGAAGGTTTTACCATCCGGCCCACTAAGTGTGAATTCGCTTCGTCAAGCGTGGAATTTTTAGGTCATTATATAGGAAATGGTAATAAAGGTTTACACGAAGATAATGTGGTAAAAATTATGAAGACTGAGCCACCTAAGAACAAGAAACAGGTGAGATCATTCTTAGGACTCACTGGCTATTACCAAGATTTTGTAAAGGATTATGCGAAACTTGCAGCTCCTCTGACTGACCTAACGAAGAAGGGAGAACCGACGAAAGTGAAGTGGGAGAAGATGCATCAGATAGCTTTTGAAAAATTAAAGGAGGCATTGAGTTCGAAACCAATTTTGAAGATGCCAGAACTGGACAAGACTTTCACGTTGCAGGTGGACGCCTCAGACTCTTCTCTAGGATTTGTTCTCCTACAGGAAGATGAAGGAATCCTTCACCCAGTAGCATATGGCAGCAAAAAGCTTTCGGCAACTCAGCAAAGATACTCGACCCTTGAGAAAGAGGCATTAGCGATAATAACTGGCATTAAAAAGTTTGAGCAGTACCTCTATGGGAGAGAATTTATTCTGCAGTCTGACCACCGACCCCTAACTGCCATGAATAAGAAAAGATACGAGAACTCAAGGATCATGAGATGGTCGTTATTCCTCCAGAGATTTAGATTTATCTTAAACCACATCAGTGGGAAAGATAACGTAATTGCTGACTATCTGAGCCGTTCTTATGCCGAAGAAACATTGGATTCGCCTGCAGGAGCAACCGCCGAAGAAGGAAGCACTACAGGATGAAACTAATGTTATAATACCATGTAAATAAAGCAAAAATTGTAAACAATTTGCTTAAGGTTCATGGGGCCAAAGATGTAACACGATATACATGATATGTATAAATTTGTTTCATTAAGTAAAGTTCCCATAAGCTTTTGCTTTTAAAATCCCTCCAATTCTATACAACATGTAAGTCGTGACGGGCCATTTGAACCAATATATATATATATATATATATATATATATATATATATATAATATATATATATATTATAATATATATATATATATTATATCGTATATATGATATAAATATATATATATATATATAATAATCACCCTAAATATATATATATAATATTATTATATATATATATAATATGATATTTTATTTTATTTAAAGGTAAATTACGAGTGTTATTAAAGGAAATACGTAATTTATTTTACAGGCATTACTTTTAAAATAAACAAATGTTGGTGATTGCTTTAACTACGACGTATTATTATTATTATTATTATTATTATTATTATTATTATTATTATTATTATTATTATTATTATTATTATTATTATTATTATTATTATTATTATTAATTATTGTTATTATATATTATTATATATTATTATTATTATTATTTTTATTATTATTATTATTATTTATTATTATTTTATTATTATTATTATTATTATTATTATTATTATTATTATTATTATTATTATTATTATTTTCAATACAAACTGAGAAAGGATTTGCGTTTTTAATATATATATATATATACTGTTTTATGTTAAGATTTATATATATAAGTATATAATATCTTTTATTTTTTAATTTTAAATTAATAAGATTTTCATTTGGATACTGTGAAGCTCTAAAACTTCAACGCCAGTTCACCTTTCTCTTCTGAAGGCATAAAAGATTGTTTTTTTATGCAAACGTTGAAAATCTTAAGGATTACCAACACGCCCACTCTTCTGAGTTTGTCTATATACTTTTTCTTCTATTTTAATTGTGTATTGTATACATCATTCGTTCTACTATTTCTACTTGTTTCTGTATGGCTGAAATAGTATTCTATATTACCAGTCGGAGTATAAAACCCTTGGGCGAGCATTTTTTACAACTATTTTCGCTTCCAGCTGCTCTGGTCAAAGATGTGTAAGGTTGGCATTACATTTCTTGCGTATTCCTCGATCGCTATTATATATGTGTCAGTCTAGACACTTTCGCTTTCATGAGTGCATTCCGTTTTGTGATTTATATTGTGCAAATATCTCTTTTATCTATTTTTAATTAATATTGTGTTGTGATTTACGAGGTTGTAATATTGCTATAGTGTATCATTGATCGTTGTAATCTAAGTTGTTATTTTATCAATGATATTGTGTTTGTAAAATATTTCCTGTGTCCACAATTTTTCTTATGAGCGTATGTGCGTACTCACATGTGTATAAGGGGAATCTTTGCAGTCGTTTCGGTTGCCAAGTATCGTCTACAAGGTAAGACTATATATTTAATATAAAATTTCTTTTAATAAATTTACTAATTTATTATTTTATATTGAATATAAAGAGAGTAAAAATTCTTTTCTTGTTTAAAGACATTTCATTTAATGTTTCATTATTTAAGAATTACCTTCAATGAAAAACTTCTTAATTTTTATTAAGAAATTTCACATTGAAAGTACCGTTAGAGCCATCAGCTGTTGTTGCACAAACATACAATCAATTTCTGTAAATCTTAGTCTGTTAAATATTTTGGTCTAAATACAAAGATTGTTTTCAATAATTAAAGGTCTATATATTTTTATGATAATAATTTATTTATTTTATATATATTTTTGCATATATATTTATATATATATATATATATATATATATATATATATATATATATATATATATATATATATATATATATATATATATATATATATATTATATATATATATATATATATATATATATATATATATATATATATATATATATGCTCAAAGATATATATGAAATCTGATGTTAATGTTTCTTAAAGTTAATGTGTAGTTGTATATGTATATTTATGCGCATATAGATGTATATATTGCATATGCCTGTATATGTTCACGGATATATACATTGCAGTAAAAGATTAAAGTGTGTTATAATAAGTACTGCGGTTCTATACATGCATGCGCATACAAATAAATATATCCTTATATCTATATGTATGTTCACGGATGTATAAAGCTTTGATATTGTTTTAAAGGGCAGTACAAGTTTCATATTTTTTTTTATTAAAGTATTTTAAATTATCCCAGTCGTTTCCTCTTGTTTCCGTGAACCATTTATTTATTTATTTTTTTGAATATCCAATCAGTTAATATATTAGGTTTTCTAGTCATTTATTGTATGATCAAAGCATTGACTATCACAGTAAGTAAAGTCTTTGATAACGAGTATTGATATTTGAATGGGACTCGATAGAAAACGAACCCGTTCGAACAGTTATATTACTAGGAAGATCTTCTTCATTAAATTATATATTTTTCTGTGAAGGATCTAGCAATGCAGCACTAAAGTATGAAGCTGAACTAAGAAGAGAAATGTTTCTGTTCTAGACAGGCTGATTGAGGAAATATCCTCTAGATTTGAACAAGTTCATGGTCTGTCAGAGAAATACGACTTCCTTATACATTCAAACTTGTTAATAGTGATTATGATTACCAGTTAAATGATGTTGATGAGGATATACAGAAATAAGTTTTTCGTTGAGAGGAAATGACTGCAACATTTTGTGGCGGCTGTTGAAGATAAGGAGATGGAAGATCCTTTGCAAATTCTGCAGTTTATCAAAACTTTAATCTTGGCGACTCATTATCAAATATAGTCATACTGCTACGTATGTTTTTGACTCGTGCCATTAGCGTTGCGAGCTACGAACGGTCGTTCTCAAAACTAAAGCTAATTAAGAACTACCTTAGTGCAGCAATGAGTCAAACAAGGCTAACTGCTTTACCAATAATTTCTATTGATCCTGATCTTGCCAAAGAAATAGATTTTGATGTTGTAATTAAAGATTTTGCGGAGAGAAAGACCAGAAAAATTAAATTTTAAAATTCTTGCATTTTGTTGTTATTGTTGTTTTCTTCTGCAATAGAAAAGTAAATTGATGTAAGTGCAATCTTCCTTTATATTTTATTCTTTAATTCTATTTTTGCTGATGATATTCAACTTTTTCTTTTAAGTATTCAACAAACCCTTTTTTTTGGGTTTTTTTAAGCTTGAAGTTGCATACTTTCTACGGAGAGGGTGGCAAATTCGACGACCACCCCGGGCGGCACAAACGCTAGCTACGCCTCAGGCTGGGAGACCGAAGAGACAGTGTATTGGGTCAGTAAAGGAATGCCTGAAGGAGAGAAATGTGAGATTTGGCAGACGCGGGTGGAAGGGAGGGAAAAAAAGGGTGAGCATTAATGGAAGTGAATGGGGGTTTGAGTTGGGGTATGGTGTGGCCCAACCCGGCCGAGGAATAACCTCACATTACGAGATGCCATAAGTAGGTCGTCGCGGTCCGTGAACTCTCTGGCTAGATTTTCCTAACTGCGACGCATTCCTCACTAAAAGTTATAAGGGGCGTACAGCTGGGCTTCTTTCGACTTGCGTCATATTCTTCTAACTACTTTTCTTGTTCCGAGTGCAGTCTATGCATCCAACTCCAGTCTTGGGAAGAAGCGATACGTGAGAATGATTGATATATAATATCATTATAATATATATATACTATATATACTATATTTATCTATATATATATATATATATATAATATATAGATATAATATATATATATCATATATATATATATATATATATATATATATATAATTTGGATGGCCCATTGAAATTTTTTGGGCACGCACTCAAAGAGGTTGCCCACTCCTGGTCTAGGGTCATAGCAAAGGATTGACCGAAATATTAAAGAGCAGAGGAACATTAGTCAGAGAAAAGGGAGAGAAGATGACCAGTAGAGAGCTCTTTGTTGAAGCCAAGCTGGCGATCGGAGAAAAATTGAGAAGAATACAGATGTTTTTATATCTTCCTGTTAATTAAAAATTTGGAAAGTTTGGAAAGAGAAGAGATTAAAGTGCTAGGGCGATAGTTAAACGGTTGAGAGGAGTACCTTTTTTACGAAACAGGTTAAGTGATCATAACATTCCTGCATGAAGGAGAGGTTCACGTTTATAGGCAGAGACATAAGAGTTTACAAAAGTACGACTCAAATTCGGAGAAACAAGTTCTCAGACTCAAACTTGAAAGTGAGGAAGCTTAAATATGAAATAAAAAAAGGGATAGGACTGGAAAGGAGGAGGCATCACAACGAGCAAGTCTTCAGTTGCCGATCTCTAAACAAAAAGGCTTTTTTTTTGCTGAGATCGTCTCAACGGTGATAGAATGTCCGAGGATTCTTGAACACCTGCCGTTGTGGTATCAATAGGGAAGAGAGGGATGGCACCTACGTCACGTCGCATATAATGGATCAAAAGAGAGAAGAATGTGAGGGTCAGTTTTAGTATTATTATTCTCAAGACCCTTTCGACTTTAAAAATAATACTACTTATACACACAAACCTCAAACGTATTTAACTTGTATTTACCCACTTAATAATCCAAAATCCATTGTTTCCTCATTATTCTCTTCAGAAGTATTACGGGAATGTGCCAATAGATCAATCTATGTCTATGTTCCTGACAGTGAGAGACTTTGTAAATCAAAAAAGCATACACTTTATCAAAACTCACTATTCAAGTTTAATATTTTAATAATTATAAACTTGTATTTGAATATTATTATTTATCATGATATTTATTATGGGTTGAAAAAAATCATTAAAGAGGGCTTAAAGGTTCATCTAATAATAAATATAATTACTCTCAATTTTTCATTTTATTAATATCATAATTAAAAGCACTCTTCATTGAAGCTCATATACTGAACATATCCGGATTTAACTTCTTGAATGGTTTGATTGCTTGTATTTTCTCTAGATAATTATCTCTAACACCCTGCCATTTTTTCGTCAGTAGTAGTTAAAATCAAAGATTGAAAGGAAATTCATGATTTTTCACCGTACTCTATGAGATAATTTATACGTATCACGGTTATTACATTATTCTATAACAGTACCCTTTCTACTATTCAACCATTATCCTTCATGAAACGGTCTCGCTTACATTACAAAAAGAGCTTTGAAATGGTTGACATGAGATACTCTGAAATTGTAGAATCAATCTTGAAACTTACGCACCATTGAGAATACACGATACTAGCTCTGCACCCACTAGAAATAATACACTACACCATCATTACTATTTAGAAATCTAAATATCATCATATACCTTTCATCAAACTTTGTTACTATCCTTTCGAAACTAGTTAAACTTTCAATTATTTCTCTAGTAATTTATAATTAGCTTGTATTATATAGCAGAACATAGCCAAATAATAGTTCATTTTTATTATTTCACACATATGTTAGTGCCATTTAATTGCAAGGCATTGTAGCTTTATAAGAGTACTATACTACAATATATAAGATCAAAATAATAAAATTATTGTTCAAGCGCAACAACAAATCGTTTGCAGAAGATATACTTTTGCACCTTTGAGGAAAAAAATTTAATACCAGAAACTATAATGGCCGATCTATGTGAACTTTTGTCAAGTTGATCTGACGTGATGTACTCACATTGCAAGGAGCAAACCGGTTCGGATCTTTTGCGTCCCGGTCAACACCAACCATGCAATGGAATTATGGCTCGCTTATAGTTTTTGATTCATAGCAGAACCTATTATTTGTCTTGAATTTTTGCGAAGAATGTTGAAAAATGTTGAAGTTGTCAGAAAATTTTTAGAGAAGAATTTGAAGAGAGAAATCGAAAATCCTGCATGCATTTGTATCAGTCATCAGAATTTTATGCTGCAATGTTCCTCCATGTAAGTACCGAGGCTAATAATTTGGTCTAGCATCTATGAAGAAAAAAAAAGAAACTAGGCAGAAGAGGAAAAGTTAAAGAAATCTGCGACAGAAGAAGAATAGTGTCCTTGATATGAAAGAGAGGAAATAAAACAAATTATTTTCTTTATTATTATTTTTTTCACAGTAATATTCGTGAGTAGTGACATTGTGTAAAAAAAAAAGAAGAGAAAAACAACCTCAACCAAAGATAAATCTGAAGCAACACCACATAAACATTAACAAATTTAAAATGAAGTATAAAACCAAATGAAGCTTGTTGTAATTGCATCAGAACAAGACAGACACAAAATGTTAACTCTCTATCCGTGTAATTTTCTTCTGACTAAAGAAACTTTCATTCAACTCTTTTTAGCATCCTTCGGGTCTTGACATGTTCGACAAAATTCTCAATGTGAAGATACCATTTCCAATAAAAATAACTCAATCAATTTCATTTGTTCATTTCATGAAACATATTTTCCATAAATAAGAATGGTTCTACAGCAATTTCTGTAATTTTTAATGTAGTCAACAAACATATACACAGTCACACTCACCACTCAAACACTACACACTCACACTCAACACTCACACCACTATCTCACACATCGAATGAATAGTATAATATAATAATAGATATACTTAAATATCCAATACTATATACTATATACTTTAATTTTAATAGATACTATATATCATATAATATATTATATATATTATACTATGTATATTATACTATTATTATATAATAACAATCATGCAGTGGTAATTTAACTATACTATATATATATAATTTAAAAATAATATATATATACGTTATATATATATATATAAATATATATATAATATATAGCCTATAGTACCTATATATAATAAAGTATATATAATACTAACTATATAACTTTTAACTGTATAATTTTTATTTGTATAAGTTCTATCAATATGTGAGCCGACAATGTTTTAATAACTAGCATTACCAAACTTAATGTTTATTCCTATATTTATTCACTTATAAGCATTGTATACACCAATACATAGGTTCCTGGAGAATTTATGTTAAAAATCTCACAGATCATTTACACAAATTTCTTTTAAACAAATGACAATGGTAGAAAACCAAGATATAAATATTATCATATATAAAATATATTTTAAACAAAATAATGATTGATATTTCTGTTAAAGTATATTTATTATTATTCTGATTAATATTATCTTATAATGATTAGTTATTATTATTATATATAATATATTATATATTAGTATATGTATTTTTACTTCATCTATTATTATTTGTATCTATTATTGATTATTATATTCATATTTAATAATCAATTATTTTAACACTTCATTATCAACTAAATCATTATCATATACACCATCACTATCACTATCACATAATCATCATCACTCACTCACACTATCCACTTATCAACTCTGAATAATTTTTAGGAGTTTATGTTCAGATTAATTTATTATTATTTATTCATACTTAAATATTCACATTATTATTCATTAACTATTACTTATGTTATTATTTATTATATTATCTATTATTATTATATATCATCTAATTATTATTAACTAATAAACAATTAGGTGCAGAGCAACGACTAACTTCAAATGGTGAAAAGTCTTTTCAAAGAATCAGTCGATGTCCACTATGCAATGCCAAAGGAAGAGGTAGAATTCTCCAATACCGGACGACCATTGTCAAATACCAGGACGCTCATGTTGACGCTTCCCATCCAGCAAATGCCAAATATGGAAAAACTCCCTCTCGAATTATCATCCATTGAGGTGTCATTGGTTCTCTACACGGCCGACTAAAATACTTTGTGCCTTCGTTACCGTATCCAGGAAGAGGAGCAAATTCACTGTCAAAAAATAACAACTTTAATAACTTTAACTAGGCCTTCAAAAACGATCATCAAAGCAAGTCATTACCAAACAGTTTTATAGTTTACATTTGAACATTAACATCACGAAACCAAGCTTAACTGAGAATAAAAAAACAGTAAACGATAAAGAATAAAAGTTTAGATACATCCACTTAAAATATGCTTAAGAGACATATAAAGGACAAATTTTTATAGCATACACAAACATAATAACATATCATATACACATCTAAAAAAATATTAAAGATATAAATCAATTAATAATACAATAATAATCTTAATAATAATATTAATAATAATGAACTAATAACTAATAATAACTAAGAAAATATTAGAAAAATCAAATTAATCAATTGTAAAAATATCATATAAAACTAATCATAATAACTAATAAAATAATAACTAAAATAATAATAAATAAGACAAAACGAAGAAGACGAAGAAGAAGAAGGAAGCAAGAAGAGGAATAAAAGAGAAGACGAAAGGAAGAAGTACGAAGAAAAAGAGGAGAACGAACCAACAAAGAAGAAAAGAAAGAAGAAAAGAAGAACAAGAAGATAAAGAAAAGTAGAAGAAGAAGAAGTAAGAACAAGAAGAAGAAAGGAAGGACAGAAGAAAGAAGAAGAAGAAAAGAAGAAGAAGAAGAAGAAGCAGGAAGAAGAAGAAGATAAGAAGAAGAAGATAAGAAAGAAAGAAGAAGAAGAAAAGAAGAAGCAAAATGAAGAAGGAATAGAAAAAGAAGAAGAGGACAAAGAAGAAGAAAGAAGAAGAAGAGACAACAACCAAAGATAGAAGAAAGATCAACATGGATAACAATATAATTTATTATTAACCGGAAGTAAATTTCCGACCTTTTATCTTCGAAATAATAAAAATTAAAACATGATCACAAATTTACTACTAATGAAATATTTAGTATTGCACGGTAAAATTTTAAACATACTATCTCCCAATTCGCTCACTTACCCTATTTCAGAGAAAAGCAGGCTTCACTTTCAAACTTTAGCAATCACATAAAAAAGCCCCAACTAAATTCTATATAAATTTAAAGACTGTTTCAAATTCTATATATATTTATATACACTCATGTATACGTGCATAATCACACACGTTTGCGTATACTGATAAAATCGACTTTACATTCACTATCCATTATACTAGCTTCATTATACTATATTATTAAAATCACAGCTCATATATATAACACGAATATTATAGAGATGAATTAATAGTATATATCTAATTATATATATATTATAATAAAAACCAAAATGCTATATATATATATATCAAGTATATATAATAATGATATACCTACTACTCTCACTAATACTACTACATCACCATCAATATTCCATATACTGCGTGTATCTATACCACTCATCTACATCTAATAATCATAACATTATCTAATCATACCTACTATATAAAATTTCATCATAATTCAAATATCGCGCCTCAAAACAGAACTCGCAACTACTATAATAACGCATAATACATTACCGCAAACAAGACTATCTACCTATTCCTTTATACTAATATACACCACTATATTTTTCTATAATCATCACTCTCCAACTAATAGACTACTAATATATATATATCTTATACTATATAATAATAATATATACTATATATATTTATAAATATCTATAAAATCATATATATATATATAAGAGAGAGAGAGACAGCATGAGAGGAGAGAATGAGAGACGACGACGAGAGAAGAAGAGCTACGACATAACGATGCAGAGCATAGAAGAGTAGAACAGATACTAATATCAATACATTAAATATTGTGAACTTCAAAGAAACGGATTAACGATAACAGTTGTATGGACACTTTTGGTCAACACTTTAAACGCTTATTCAATTATCTAAAATAATTTGAATATATGAAGTATCAATTGTCTTACTAATACATTTCTTTTAAATGTATCTAGAGTACGCAAAATCTCCATACAGATAGTAGACGAGCAAAACCTCTCACCAATGACGATCCAGAGCATACATTATTCGATTATTATCACACTAAACTCAACTTTCGGACAGACACGAAAATGTCTCTCTACCTATCCTTTTTCGAATTATACATACCTCACACCTCTCCGATCATAGAAGATCGCAATAGATCTTAGCGTAACGCGTCAATCACAGACTCCTTCAACAACCTCTGGGCTGACTACACTCTTTTTCAGTACGTCCACACCGTCTTGAGCAAGTCCGATCATCACCCCATCCAAACAAGCTCAAGTTGGATTTAATAGGAAATTTCGGGGACATTACCTACAAATGGTCGGACAGGAAATTGTCGACAGGAAAAATAGTCGAAAGACATTAAACAAAATATCCACTTGTCCAAGATGTCGAAAAAATCCATGATAGAAAAATGGTCGACAAAATGTTTCTTTTTTTTCCTTGATTAATTTTTTTTTTTCGGGTTTTTCAAACCAAAGTTTTTATAAACAATGCCAAATGATGGACACCTATCAATCGATTATTTTAACTATAACTATTATATCTGTCTTTTATTTTCAAAGATTTTTTTTAATTTGATCACAGATATAATATAATATATAGTATATATATATATAAATTATATATACTTATATATATAAATTAATACTATATTATATATATATATAATAGATTAATATATTATACGCTAAATAAATATTATATATAATATATCATATTGTGAATAAATAAATAATATAATATATATATACTTATAATAATATATGCACAGTAGGGCTCAGCCCACGGAGGAACATAGGGGCTAAGGACGTTTACATACCCTAGGAGGGCAGGAGAACCCGCGACACCCAAATAACATAGAGCGGGTTCCGCAGACCCTCCCCGGATGGGGGAATCAGTCCTACCCCGTAGTTTCCCGGAACGCCGAGAGACCCCGACTCCTGCCATCGTGCGGTATACCCTTGGTATGCTTTCAGTTAAAAAAAAAAGGCTATTTATTTCCATAAATATAAAATTAGCTATCTCTCCTTATATTACTCTACATTATTTATTAAACAAAAATTTTAATATATATGCATATATATATATTATATATAAATCAATATATATATAATATATATAAATATATATATATATTATATATAATATATATATAAATATATATATATATATAAATATCTCATATTATATATATAAAACAATCATACTATATATCTAATATATATAGTATAATATATTATAGTATTATTACAACAATATACAATCTATATATACACATATATCACTACTATCACATACTATATGTTTACAATTTTATATTATACCTATATATATATCATAATATATACTACTATTATAAAAGAATAATTTTTTATAATAAAAAATACAAATTTAATAAAACAGAACAAAAATACGGTACTAACAATAATCGATATACTGAACTAAATATAAATACCCAAAAATCCTATTCTCTCAAATCTAGACAACAAAAAAACTGAAGAGGAAAATGGTCGAACAATATTTTTTACAAAGTCCAAAATCTCTTATACACTAAACTGATGGGGAAAGAAAAAGTCGACAGGATTTTCGGCATAATGTCCGACCATATTCTGCTGTCGATCCCTATTTTCCTGCTCGACCATTTTGTTATACTATGAGGTCCGAAAATTTCCTACTGCAACTTCTTTCTGTCAGATACGTTCAATTTTCATGAAAATTTTTATCACATACTTCGTTTCTTTTAAACAAAGGTTTTTTGCAAATTGTGTGAAATTTTTTTAGCATTTGATGATGGAAAAAATACCATCTTAGGACTTTGTAAAAATTAATGAATCATACGCACAATGTTATTTAGTGTGCATAATATTGAAGACAAAAATTTATAAAATTCCTCCTGTTTATGCTGTAAAGAGAAAAAATGTTGCTTTTCTACCCAAGAAAAGATATACAATTCTCCTCCATAGCATAGGTTTGTCTACCCAAATGGAGAACTATCGCCACATTTCGGTCAGAGATCTCGATAAATACACTCAGGAGGGAGGTTCTGCGTGTAAAAATACATCGTCGAGCTCTAATATTTGTTGATCCAAAGAAAATTTATAGCCTCTCAAAAAGCGAACGATTGCTCAATCATCTGAAATACCACAATTCTTTCAGTACAATCCTCTGAATAACAAAACTCAAATTACAATATTACAACCCTGCCTAAGGATATCTACAAATCAATAAACTAAATATTCGTTGAGTTTAAAAGTTTTATCAATTTTTATCATATTTAAATCAATCTTAAAAGTAAAGGTCTTCGCATGCTTCCGCTAATTTACGTACCATGTTCTGGCACATTGATACTGAGTTTTTCGCTACATTCTCTGATCGTACTCAACTGTCCTTGCTGACCTAATTCTCAGTTTCGTGAAGTTCATCTTTGCAGATTCTTTCAATGCTCGAAACCACACCTATATAACCATATTTTTTATAACTTGTAAATGCAGACCAGACTTATTATTAGACCATAATAAACAAGAAAACTATAATAATAAAATTAATAATAATAATAAGTAATTTAATAATTATAATAAATTATAATAAATAATAAAATATAATAATAATAATTAAATAAAAAAATACATAGATCCATCAATAATGAAACTAATCCAGTCCCATCATATCAATAATGATAATTAAATACATAATAATATATAAATCATGATATTTATCCTCTTCAGCAGAAATTCAATAAATTATGCATTAAACATCAAATAATTATTAAATAATAACATATCAATAAAATAATAATAATAATAATAATAACATAAAATATACCAAAAAACTAATAATACATAATTAATACATAATCAATAATAATAACTTAAAATACACTAATATAAAAAAATACAGATAACTAAATAATAAATATAATAATAGATCAATAAATAATAAATAATAATTAAAATCAAAATAATAATAAAATAATAGATATAAATAATAATAATAAAATACATAGAATAATAATAAAATTAATAATTATAATAATCATAATAATATAAAATAATATAATAAAATAATTAATTAATAATGAAAACAATTTGCTCACTAGGTTAGACTATGAAATGTGGAAATAGTACTACATGATAAAGTGGATAACTGTAGCAATGTATTCTTGTGTTGTGTATAGCAACCTGTTACATTGAAGTATTTAAACACTCAATTTAATATATTAAAAAAAAAAAAAAAAAAAAAATATAAGGTAGGAAAAACAGTAAATTAGTTTATTCGAACCTGAAACCCAAATCCTCATATATATAATATATATAGGAAAAATAAAACATTACTACTTTATTATTATATAACAGCCATATTATACTATATATAACTAAGTCATAATGTATTACATATCTATACTACTATAAAGAGACTTATTCTTTATGATACCTATACCTTATATACTCTACTATATACTTAATATTCAATAGGTCATTATATATACACTATATATATACAGGATCAGCACCTGCGCAATAACGCGTAAATTGGTCCGACCTCGAGCGATATAAGCTGGAAAACGCCGGTATGATATTAAGGCTCTGTATTATTCCTCGCGCGTGATCCGAGCAAAAATACATCATAATCTAATAGATAATTAAGATGGCAATAACACAAACTATAAAACAAATGATAGCGAAAGAACTTAACAAGTTCACTTTAAAATATTAATATCTAGCACCAAATACAGTACAATCTACATTGAAAAAGAGAGAAATATAAAATTTTAATCTACAAATACTTTATTTTAGAGATCCACTTTTTCGAGTCCGACCGTACGATGAGTGCTATCCTCATCCATTGCAGTCTACAAACAAACTCGCTTCCTCTTGCCAGAAACCGTGCATCTATTGATGTTAGTTGTGAATAACTGAAGTCGAGGACATGGCCAGAACGTTTCAGTAGAAGTTGAAATAGCCCCGCTAACTCTATTGAAGAATGACAACACAAGATTGCCTGGCTCTTAGTGTGCCTCTTCGTCTCAGTAGAGCTGCTGTACCTATAGCATAGAGTTGGCATCTTCTTCAGCACAGCATTACACTTTTTGACGATCTTATCTTTCAAGTTTTCTACTTAATAATCTATTATGCAGTGTAAACCGCCCATCAAGTTGGACAACAACTACAGATAGAACTGAGACAAAACACTCAAGACTAGCTTGAAACTGACCGACCCTCAATGTATCGCAATACCTGGATAGCATCATGTTTCTTCGTGATAGTGCATTTCCTTCC
Source organism: Trachelipus rathkii (assembly GCA_015478945.1). Classification (NCBI taxonomy): domain Eukaryota; kingdom Metazoa; phylum Arthropoda; class Malacostraca; order Isopoda; family Trachelipodidae; genus Trachelipus; species Trachelipus rathkii. The sequence goes on along the minus strand of JABUQX010071306.1, from coordinate 18,863 downwards.
TCAACTAATACACTAGTAATATAAGAGCGCACCCGTATTGCGAAACGCGCCGTAAGCGAGTAGCCCTTATTCAATGTGTACTGCTATATAATATAACGATAATTTTCTACTATAACACTATGGTATCAATACCTATACATAATATATATATATACTATATAAATATATACTTATTATAACTAATTCATATATATATATTAAATACTATATATATATATCTATCATAATATATTACATAATAGCTATAAAATATTAAATATACCTTACCTTAATATATACCCATATATATATTAATATATAATAATATATATATATTATATAAAATATATTATAATTTATATTACAAATAAATTTAATTCTAAAAGTTGTCTTATAATAAGCAAAGACAACTAGAACTCTCGCTATATACTACTATCATACCTACATACTACATTACGTCCCTCTATAATCCATCATATATCAACTACCTACACGTTAACTACTGAAATTCATACCCGCATAAAATATAAATATATACCCACTAACCCCTATCATAACACCTTTATCACTCCATACTCCAAATCCAAAAATATATATAATATACATCTATACCTAACTCAGATTACTCCTTATAACTACTCTATCATACATTACTCAACTTCACTCAGCTTAACTGAACATAAACCCAACCGATCTCCATCACAATAACATACAAAACTAGTTGAAAACATGTAAACCTATCAATTATTTTGAACATATCAATAACCTAACTTCCTATTTTATCAGTAATGCTAAGCTAACAATACCCATCATTAATTAATATAACATAACCACATATTAATATTAAACTATAATATATATATATATAAATATATAAATAAATACATAATATATATATAATACCTGATAATACTATATCATATAACTTACGTACTCTTACTAGATAACTATATAATAACAGCTAGCACTCCACATAACGCTACTCGGCTTAACTGACGTTTCGCAATAACGGCGCTCTTAACTATCAGTGTTGTGAGAAGGAAATCACTCACGAACGAACAGATCTATCCAGAGTATTGCCGACTACATGCATCAGTATCAGTTTACATCTTCGTGCTTTTCTTCTCTATTCGCAATTTTCCAACTCTAACCTGCTAATAAATCATTACAGTTAAAACTTGAAAGAATTCGTCACAAGATAATGCTGTCATTAAACAAATGCCACTCTATGCATAAAGCAAGCTCTACTCGAGAAGATGGAGGCACCCTAAGAGACAGGCATCTTTGTTGTAATTTACAATAGTTATCCATTTCACCTTCTACTAAACTTTGCCAAGGCATCGACTTTCAAATATCTACACCAACCTACATCACTATACACCGTGCAAAGAGAACGTGCTTCGTAGACTACACAAAGATAGGATCACTAACATCCATCGTACTTCGGACGAAGATATGCATCCATCAAAAATAAAAATATTTGTATTTAAAATTATAGTTTCTAGTGTCTTTCAATTGTAAATCACGTACTGTATGTGCTAGATATAGGCCTATATTTAAGTCTTCAAACTTAATTTCCTCTCTTCATTGATTTATGAATTATTTGCACACTTCAATAATCCTATACGTTATGTGCTTTTCTGTCATGCATACACCCCGAGGAATCCCAAAACACAGCCTCTAATGCACTACCGCGTTTTCCACTTAAGCCGAGGCCGTGTCCAATACGTCCTTAGCGAGTCGTATGTTACCTATCATATAATATAAATATATAACTATTATAATTATATACATATAATAATATATAAATTTAAATATACTATATACTACTATATATATAAAATATTATATATATACTATATATATATATATCATATATATATATCATCATAATATAATATTTATATATTAGGTTCATCATGGAGTGAGGTTGTGTTAATAATGCTCTGCTAAGAAAGTTTATCTTATTTTTTTTTTTTTTTTTTTTTTTTTTAAATTGAGTTTTTAAATTAGCAGAGATCATCAAGAACATATTTTGAACATATAATTAAATATTAGGCCTTATCTAGAGTGTATTTTACGTTTATCATTAAAATTATTAAATTATTATTATCGATTATCATTAATATATTATTAAATTAATATATTATCATATATTATATTATTATTATTATATATATTATTATTAAATAATTATTTATTATTATCTATTATATTATTATGATGTATTAATTTATTATTATTATATATTATATTACATTTTGATTATAATTTCTATGCATTATATTTAAATATATTTAAATTCAATTTATTATCTATTACTTTCATATTTTATTATGATTCATACTTATCTTATTATACTATTATATAACAATTATTTTATTGTTTTTTATTATTAATTATATTTATTATTAATTCTACCTATATTACATTTATTATTATTAAATATTATATATATTTATCACCATATTTATATATAATTATCTATATCATTATTATTGATATTATTATATATATTATTATTTTATATATTATTATGATATTATATTATATTACTTCATATTATTATTATTATATATATTTATTATTATTTATATTATTACTTAAATAATAATAATGTCTGCATTTACCAAAGTAAAAAAATTCGTATATCGGTTGGTGTCTAAGTTCGAAGATTGAAAGAATCGCCCACAGTAGACTTACGAAAACCCAGACTATGCAGAAGACATTGAGTTTACATCAGAAATCGCACACGAAACAAACTCATATCAAGCACTAAACATACGAAATTAGCGTCAAATGCGGAACAAAACTTTTACTTAAGACTTGATTCAATATATCAAAATTGATTAAAACTTTTAAAATCACACTCTTGTTATATTGTAAAATCCTTAGCAGGAATATTAATTTCGTTTTTAATTCAAGAATTACTGAAGATTTGTTTGCAGATGATGAGACAATATCCTTCGCATTTTAGAGGCGTTAAATCTTTCAATTGGAATCCAACAAAAATTAAACCGAATGTTTTACACCTGCAGAAACCTCACTCCTGAGTGGTATTTAAATCGAGATCCTCTTGACCCGAAAGTGGCAGAAGTTCTCCAGTTAGGGTAAGCACTATCTATGGACGAAAATGCTATCTTCTTGGATAGAATAAAAGCAACATTTTTCTCTTTCAGCCACGAATGAGTTTATTTAAAAAATTTGTCTAAATATGATGCACACTAATAAACATTGTGATATAATACATTAATTTTTACAAAGTCTAAGATGGATTTTTTCCCTCATCAAAATCTAAAAAAAATTTCACACAATTTGCAAAAACCCTTTGTTAAAAGAACACGAAGTATGATAAAAATTTCCTGAAAAATACATATCGACAGAAGAACTGCAGAGGAAATTCGAACTTCCAACTGTCACAGAATAGGTCGACAGGAAAAACAATGGTCGACAATTATGCAAAATCCGTCACCTTTTTTCCCATCAGTTTCAGTGTGTCGATTTGGACAATTGTAAAAAGATAATTTTGTTCGACCATTTTCTTTCCCGTCTTCTTTGTGTCTACGATTGTGACGCCAAATAGAATTTTGGTATTAATCGCTTTTGTTATGTTCAGAACCAATTTGTTTCTTTTTATTAATATTTATACGTTTTTGTTCCTCTCAAAACATTTGTTACATATTTATTTGTTGTATTTCTGTTCATTTTAAAACATTAAATAGCATCATTATAATAAAATATATATATACTATATAATAATTCATATATATAATATATCAATACTAATAACTATATATATATATATATATTATATTAATAGAGATATAATATATGGGATTACCATTATTCATATATACTATATATATAATTTATATATATAATATAATATATATTATTTATAATATATAAATATTAAATATAAATATATAATAATAATCAATATAATAATGAGTACCTAACAATTTCGTCATCAATTTTCAACAAAGGAATATAAAATTAAGCCATTATCCATTTTATAACTCTCCCCTCTATTTTCTTTGAACTAAAGAACTACCCAAGGTTAATAACCACATGGCAGAAGTCGCGGCTCTCGGCCCTTTACCGGGAAAACACGGGTATACTAATTTCCCCCCATCCGGAGGTCCTCCGAACCCCCCGCTCTTGTATTTGGATGTCGCGGGGGTTCCTCGCCCTCCCCCTCGTCGTATGTGAAAACGTCCACCCCCTATGTTCCCGGCGACCCCTAACTGTGCATATATATATTATAACTATATAATATATATAATATATAAATATAAATAGATAATTACTATATTATATATATATATATTATATAATAATAAATATATTATAATATATTATATAAAATAATAATAGATATAATATTATATAATATATTAATATAATACTATATACTATACTATATATATATATATATTTAAACCCAAGTTCGCAATAAAAACGTCGATATATAAAGCAAACGATAGCTAAATCATAATCTTAAAAATAATCGACTATAGGGGCGACTCATTGGCATGTTAATTTTAGATTGTGTCGACGAACTTTGACGAGTAGCAGAAAAATTTTGTTCACCGATTTTCCTAATGAGAAACTAATTTGATCGCACATCCGTTGACAGTGAATTTGTTATAAAAAGTTCTACAGATTTTGACCTGGATGTTGACAAGTGACTTTCATCCAAAATCTTTTCATTTAAATCAAATGTACTGTATGGACGTGAGTCCACGCTGCTCAAACGGTTCAATGTGTCAAAATACTTAATCCAACCCCAGAGATGTTTGAAAAAGTCGTTGATTTAACGCCTTCTAAATCTCATGCCATCTATATTCAAGTCGACGTTAAACAGAAAATCATAAGAACACTTTCTGTTCCGGAATTGATTTCATATAAATAACCATTACCATTCCAGCTCTATCGAAATGGTAGAAGTTTTAGCACTCTACGATCCATTTTGTGCACTCTAAAATTACAATTAAAAAAATAAAAATACATATGATAACCATTTCTCCAAATTTTCAATATATGTTTAAAATTTTATAAGCTTTAAAGTTTTAAAATTGTCCCATACAACCTTCTTCCGTTTCAAACCGTTGAAGATCATATCTCTCTCTCACCTCTCTCTCCCTCTCTCCATCTCTCTCTCCTTCCCTCTCTTCTGTCCTCTCTCACTCTTTTTTCTCTTCCTTAGTGACTATATATATTTAATAATATTATATATATATAATAATATATTAATAATTATTATAAATATTATAAATTATATAATTTTAAATATATCATTTAATACAATAAATTATATTAATATATATATATATACAAATTACACAATGATAATATATAATATAATATCTATAATATAATAATTTTCATATAATTAAATTATATAAATATAATATTTCTTTTTAAATATTATATATTCATTATACTATAATGAATACTTAATACTTATATGATTTAAATATATAGTATATTTATCATCACTAACAGGGAAATATTATGAATCTAATATATATATAGTAATATTAATATACTAACTATATATATATATCTGAAATTCTTTTAAAATTAAAAATTATGGGCTTTATATTAAAAAGTTGAAAGTTAAGCCTCCTTCTCTAAAACGTACGAAAAAGACAAATTTAAAATTTTACCTGAAAATCAAATATTTAATATTAGTTATTCTTTAAAATAAATTTTTAATTTTTAATTCGAAGATAAACTTTATTCTGAAAATTGCGTCTCCTTTAAGTCTATATTATTTACACACCTTCTTCTTCTTCTTCTTCTTCTTCTTCTTCTTCTTCTTCTTCTTCTTCTTCTTCTTCTTCTTCTTCTTCTTCTTCTTCTTCTTCTTCTTCTTCTTCTTCTTCTTCTTCTTCTTCTTCTTCTTCTCTTTTTTCTTCTTCTTCTTCTCATTCTTCTCTCTTCGTCTTCTTCTCCTCTTCTTCTTCTTCTCCTTCTCTCTTCTTCTTCTTCTTTCTCTCTTCTTCTTCTCTCTTTCTTCTTCTTCTTTTCTTCTTCTTCTTCTTTCTTCTTCTTCTTCTCTTTTCTTCTTCTCTCTCCTTCTCTCTTCTTCTTCTTCTTCTTCTTCCTTCTATATTATATTATTATATTATTATGATTATATTATTAAATTTATGATATGTTATATTAATATTATTCTGAAATGTTATTTTTTCTTATTATATGATTATTACTTATTATCTATATTATTAATATTACTTTTATATACATTAATTATATTTCATAAATATATTTTATGAACTATATGTATTATAAATTATTGGTATGCTATCAAATGTCATATGTCTCTTAACATATTTTGGAATATCTAAAATTTAAATATGTTCTGTTTTTATTCTCCTCTAACTGGTCGTTCTATTTAATATCTCTTCATCTAAACTTATAACAACTGTTGGAAACATTCGTTGAATCATTTGGAATGCCAGTTAAATCATTTAAATCTGTTATTTTACACAGTGGAAATTTCTTCTCTCCCTGATCACAATGATAACAAAGCCACAAAGTTATTTTCAGTCGGCCTGATAGACACAACCCAAATCACCTCATGAATGCAAATCTGAGTTTTTCACATTTAATTTGATTTTATGATGGAAACGTGCAACATAAACTCCACTGTATCTACATGGTCGTACGATCTGAGAAATTTACCTCTCCTTTGCATTGCAAGTGACACCCTTGCTTCTTAAAAAGACTTTCACCATTTGGCAAGTTAGTCCCCTTCTCTGCACCCAATTTTTAGTTATTTATATAATCGAATAATATAATAATAATAATAATAATAAATAAATAATAATAAAAAATAATAATAATATATAATATAAAAAAATATAAATAAAATAATAAATAATAATGATTGATAGTGATATGATATGATATGATAGGTTGAATAGTAATGATATATAATAATAATAATAATAATAATAATAATAATAATAATAATAATAATAATAATAATAATAATAATAATAATAATAATAAGATAATAATAATAATATAATAATAATAATATATATAATAATAATAATAATATATTAATTGATAATGATAATCAATAATAAGAAAAATAATAAATATTAAAATAATAATAATAATAACTAAAACAATTCTTTCCTTCTAAATCATTTCTACCATAGTCAGTGTATTAAAACGGAAAATTTTTAAATGAATGGAATTAACAATCCTCTCAAACATATCTTCTATACACAAGCCATAACAATGACATAAAATAAAAAACATTAAGTAACTTCACATAAATTATATATAAAATTTTTCGCGCCTCTAATTATAAAACTTATACAACTACAAAACATAAAATTAAATACTAAATATATTAATATACTGTATATAAGATATATATATATAACTTATATAAATATATATTAATAATATATAATAGTAAATATAATATATATATAACATAAATAATAATATCATAATAATATATAAATATATAAATATATATAATACTATATTATATTATATATATAATTATAATAATATATATATATATTATAATATAATATAATTCATAAAAGTTTGGGAATGTGAGTGTGAGTGGATGTGTGTGTGTGTAAATGTTACAATGTTTACTATTTGTTTAATACATATCATTATATGCATTAAATTAGTGAAAATTTACTTTAATGAAAAAATTCTAAAATGAGGCGATATATGGAATGATAATTTTTATTGAAAAAGGATTACCAATGTTGATGTCGAAAATGTTCAAGCAAACCAAGATTAAAAAACTTGAATGAAACCAGTTAGCTCCAGGGAAAGCAAAATTAATAGATAACACATTGATTCTCCTTGTCTCTATGCAATACCAACACAATCATTTCTTTTAATTAATTTAATGTTAAATAGTGTTATGCTCAAGTTCATCAACGCTTTCGTGAAGATTTTCTCTCTTTTATTTTTTACACCAATGTCACCACTGGCAGGGCTGTGACAAAAAAATAATAATAAAAAATTTTTTACTCTTACCAATAACATCGAAAAATAATGCCATTAAACAACTAATCAGCAAATTTCTTAACCTTTCCTCTTCTGCCAGTTTCTTTTTTCGTTCATAGATTCTCCAGTTTTTATCATCTTACAATGAGAACCATTCAAGCAATTAATCCTGACTGATCAATACATTTCCATTAGTTTCAATTTCTTCATTCATCATCATCATCAAAAAACTTCAGACAACTTCAACATTTTCAACATTCTCGACCTAAACATCCTCACAAATACGGTTATATAATGCAACAAAACATCTAGACGGCATACACTCCATGCATGGTTGTCGATGCGCCCATATGACTATATTGGCACCTTACGAGTGTACCGACGAAATCCAACCGCTGCTGCTCCTGCAAGCCTAGACACACCGTCAATCAATGACAAAAGTGCATCTAGTACGCCATTAAGTTCTGGTTTAATTTTATTCTCAAAAGCAATTAAAAAAAAAAGAAAAGACAGGTTAACAAAATTTATTATTTTCATATATTTTATACATAAGCTACCAATGCATCAAATTAACGCGACTTACATATAAGGGTAAATAAACTAAAGAACTATTTAATTTATGGTTTCAGAAAAAAAACTAATTAAAATACTAAGAAATAATGAATGACTCACATATTACAAACACAAAGGGATCAAGCTATTATGATATTAAGTCAAAGCGAATAATTGTTTATTCAGAAGCTTATCACAATCAATAAAGCATATTCATTATCTTTCAATATCCCTAACATTCACTCTTGTAAACGTATAGCGAAGACGTTACCTATGGAAGAAAAAGATTAAAAAAAAAAGGGTACGTTACAAAACCTTACAATTATCTTTTATCTTTTACAGAGAAAAAATATTTTTATTTTGAACACTATGACGAAAAAATGGCAGGGGTGTTTATGAGAATTTCCTAGAGGAAAAAATACAAGCAATCAAAACCCATTCAAAAAGTAAAATCCGATATGTTCCGATAGACTTCAAATGAAAGTGTTTATTAAGTACATTAAAAATAAAAATATGAATAAATATTATTTATTATTAGAATGAAACTTTAAAAGCACTCTTAAGATTTTTTCAACCCCCATAAAAAATAATAATAATAATAATTGCAATACATTTAAAATAATTAAATATAAACTGATATTTATGAATTATGCATTTTTTGATTTACAAAGCTCCACGTTCATGGAAACAACATAGAAAGTCTATTTGAGCACATTCCCCAGAGAATACTTCCAAAGGAATATGGAGGAACCAATGGAAATATTCAGGATATTATGGGTAAATACATTAAAACGTTTAGGTTGTATTAAATAAATTATATTCAGCTTTGTCTGCTCTTTTTCTTGAGTCATTTGATGCAAAAATGGTTCTTATGCTAATAGGTAATAAGGTCAAAAATTCTAAATTAGGTAATGTATAATAAAATAAACATTGGGAAAGAAAGGGTTAACTAGACTTTTAACCATTTCGATATCTATCAAGCAAAATATCAAATAAAAATATCAATTAACATTAAACAATAACTCTACTTAAATTGATTTTAATGAGTTTAGGCTAAATTGGCATATAAAAATCTAATTTAATCCAAATGGAATATCCTGGTGTCATGGGTATATATTATCCTCATAGTTTTAAGACATCTAAAACTTACCCGAAATTAGTTGTTGAATGATCAAGGGACCCACCTTTCCAATCTCATTGTACCCATCTACCATTAAATGCCTTACCATCTATAACTGCAACCTTCATTGTAAGATTAATATAGCTTAAGTTTACACTCTCAAAGAAATGTTAAACAACTAAACTTATTCTCTTGTTCTGGAAATTTTCTGCGAATGAAATGTATAAGAACAAAATGCATTGGAGACGAGAAATACAAAATGATGAATCGAGACACAACCAGGGAAAGCCAACCACTACATCAGACTACTTTGTCCATTTATGAAGATCAATTAGACAATATTTTTTAATCATTATCTACAATTTTTAGAACGTTTATTATCTAAAATTCAAAATTTTTATTTTCCTTTTAAATTTTTAGCATTTAAAACTTTAGTTTCTATTGTTATATGTTAGTTTTTTTTATATTATTATAATTATTATATTATCATTATCATATCGAATTATTACTATTATATCATTATATATTATATAATTAATCATTTGCAAATAATATATTTGTATTGTTAACAGATTATTAATTTATTTTTAATAATATTTATATAGCATTATATTATTTTCATTAATATTATTATTTTCATTAGTACTTATTATTATTCTTACATATAATTACATTATAAAGGTATTTTATTTTTTTTTATCATATTATTTTAATCTTTTGGCATTAAAAAAAATTTAAATAATTATATTTTATTGTGATTTTCTTCTTTTATTATTAATTTATATTATATTATTTCATATTATATTATATTTATATATTTATTATCTATTATTAACTTATTATTTTAATTTTATATATTATTATATTAATATTATTAAATATTTTATATATATTGACCATTTTTATAATGAGTACTTATTATTATATATATTCGATATATATTAATATTATAATTAATATTACTAACTATTATATGATTATAATAGATATTATATATAATATATATCATTAAATATAATTATTAATTATTTACGAATGGGCTGTTGTAATCCATGAATTTGTTAAATTTGGTTCAATATAAATATAAAGATATTAATTATAGTTGAAGAGAAAATGTCAAAACATATTAGAGACTTATTTCTTATGTTCTGAAAGAATTCTGGCAACAGAGTGATAAAACAAAATGCTTTTGAGACGAGAAATACAAACAGATTGATGATCGAAAACGACCATGGGAAAGCCGCAACTACATCAAACTACGCTTGGCGATTGAAAATATTTAGAATAAATAACAATATGATAGATTACTATTCTAAAACATTAGAAATATACAAGACAAAATTTAGTTTACTCCTTGTCAAATTTTAATTTATTATATATATATATATATTTTGTTATAAAGCTATATCATAGCAATATTAGTAATATATATATTATTATAATATATTTAATTTAGTTATTATACCTTTTTTTAATGCCTAATGTTATTCATTATTATTTATTGATAACTTATTAGCAAATCTATAGCTATATTATAATTATTATATAATTATTATTATGATCATTATTATATTAGTTATATATTCATTATTTATCATATATTATTATTATAATACTATAATATTGACTATAATCTTATATTATTATTATATTATTATTATATTATATATTTTATTATTATCTATTAGAATTCTTTAATTATTATTGAATATTTATAATATTTTATTATTATATTATATTTTATTAATATTTATATTAGATTTATTATCTAAATTATAGTGTTTTAATAGTTAATTAACTTGTCAAATGAAATTTAATGCACATATCTATTATTACTTTACTATAATTATATTGATTTTTTAATATACTATTAAAATATAGGTAAGTTAAAATAATTATATTATTTATTATATTTATACTTCATTATATATTATTATATATTTAATTAATTTTATTCATTAATAATATTTATTAATTAGTATATTAGTAATAAACAAAAAGGAAAATTTATTAAATACATTGTTATAATTACCTTGGTGTGAATTATTATTGTACTTATTATTACTATTAATTAGTAATTAATAAATAATAATAATTAGTAGTATAATAATTAATTTATTATTATATATTATTATTAATATTTTCATATATCATTATTATATATTATTATTATTATTATTATTATTAATATTTTTCTTACCTCTCCTGATGTCATTATGGAGTCATTATATTATTCCTATTATTAATTATTTTTTTATTTATTATATATTATTATTATTATTATTATATTATTATATATATTATAGTTATATTAATATTATATTATTATTATTATTATTTTATATTAATATATCTATACTTATATAGTAACCTCAAGCACATCATCCACCATAATATCCATATCCTCGCAATCTTAAATATTTGTCACTTTAACTGAGTCTCTTCACGCATCCGTAAATCCCTAAAAGAACCACGTACACCTGCTTAGCAGATACATAATAAGACCCATTCAACACTAGGAAATACATATCCTTATCATCAAAATTATCGGTATAATGAAAATTGTACCACAATATATAACAAATTGACATAAAAATACGTAAATTTCCTGCCCTCTAGATAATAATATTTTCATGATCTGATCTGATTATATATATTATATATATTCATTAAATCTAGCCCATATTTTCCACCTTTGATTTGAATTATCGATTGAGGCTAAAAGTTATACAATCTACTATACTATTATATTATCCATTTCATCCAATAAGGCATAGAATCCTTTAGAACAGTCTATATAGTTCTATTATATGAAAATAAACTTAATTTTGCAAGGCTTAACCATATAAATGAAGAACCTGAAGTCGTGAGCTCTAAGGCCACACGACCATATGACTACGTGATCATGATCTTAGATTTAGATTGATGGCAAGCGATCATGTTTCGCACTTAAGATTGTGGGCGCCTGAGAAGAAGGAATATATCAGAATCCTCGTCCAACAACTAGATTTGCAGAAAAAAATATGGCAGAAGTCATGCCATCAGAAAGATTACAAAGAATCCCTTAGGTAATAGACGAATTTACGAATCGTTATGAAAAGACAAAACTAAAATCAAGAAATCTTATTCAATAGAAACAAATGAGCAGCCCGCTTCCTAAATTGCTCTTAAAAAATATTTCACCATGTTCTTTTTTTTTATACTTTAAAAAAGAATTTTGTTATTTATTGAGATATATTTTAAAAATTGAATTTTCTTTGCATTTATACAATCAATAGTTTAATAAAAAAAAAAGGAAAAAAAATCAGGGCTCAACAAGATCCAAAAAAGGTGTTAAATTATATAAAAAAATTTTTAACTTAATATCTCTGGGGGGAAATATTTAAAATCTCCAATTAACGCACTGTGAAAATTATCAATTAAATTAACTTCTAATAAGTATTTTTCCAGACTAAAGTTGGATAAGAGATACAAAATTCAAAAAAAATCTTTATTTATATATACTATACTTATGTAACTACTATCTAAATATCATATTTCATGGGAATATAATTTAGTTCTGGTTTTATAAGTGAAAACAAATCTCATCAAATAGTCAATGACCAATGAAAAAGGTCTAGAAAAATTAGCCTTCACTGAAATACTTTTCCAAAGATCTAAATTAACATATTTTCATTAAGTTTCCTTTCTTAACTATAATTATGCTTAAAGCATTTTATTTGGTAAATTGTTCTCAACAATTATAATACTTCAAAACAACGCTGTATCTATCCATTAAGGTGACAAAATTGATTACAAACTGCCAAATTTCAATAATAATCCTACTTAAAATAAGGTTTAAAATAAATACGCTAAATATATTCTCGAAAAAGATATCAGAACTCAAAAAAATAATATTTGTGTTTATTTTTGTTGTTGTTTTGTTGGACATGAAAGCGAAATTGAAAATTCAATCTTAATTGCTTTCCAGCAACTCATATTATTTATTTTCATCCCATCTGGGCAAATAAATCCCCGTACCACTAATAAACATATCAAGATATGCAATAATCTCTTCTGATTACTTCTTACGTTCTTCTTATCTCTAAAAACCTCGTTTATTTCCTTTCATTTCCCATCATTCTCTTTCTTGGATACCAGCTAAATATAACTTCCACAAAGCTACTCTCCTTCAGCTTTCCACAATTTAATTAATATTTTCACATTTTCTAATGATACTATAAGCATATGTCCTATATTATTCCTCCTGACATTCTAAAACCTTATTCTGACTGCACACTGCCTCGGAACAATTCGCTTGAATATCAATTTCAAATTTCAACCTAGAACTTTCTCAATTTTTACCTCCTAATGCTCATAAGTATCAGGTGTATGATATAATAGAAATTCAAACTTCTAACCTTCTAATATCATTTAAAGGTCACCAGTTATTTCTTAATGAACCTCTCCTTAAACCCGAGGCTTACATCCACCTATCAGTATTTTATTTTATTTGAAATTATCCGTCTGTACACAAAGACCCGAATGTCAGGAGTGTAACTAGAGTACTGACTCAATCTTACTAGTGTTTATCTTTCGCGAGAGAATAAGAGAGAGAGAAGAGAGAAAGAGAGAGAAAGGAGAGAAAGAAAGAAAATGAAGAAGAGAGATGAGAAAGAAAGAGAGAAGAAAAACAGTATGGTGTTTCACCCCCAAAAATTAAATACATATATATTAAATCGCATAAAACCTAAATTTATCAAAACACAACTCAATACTTTTGTCCTTAATAAAACTGACGATTCTTTTACAAGTGAGATACATTTTTCTTACCATATTAACTTATAAAAGTTAGGTGTTCTGAGGCGTCTCAAGAGTTCCTTCAGGGCATCCAGGTTGCCTGCTCTTTATAGGTGTATAGTTCGCTCCTATATAGAGTATACCTCACCGTAGTGGTTATAATTATACATCCCTTCTTGAAACTATTAAATCTAGTAGTTTTCGCCAGATCAGTTCTCGTGATCTCTCTCCATTTTTTCCAATCCCTTTCTGGACGTTGAATCATTCTATTATCGTTATTAATTTTATTATATTATTATTATTATTAAGATTTTATATTATATTATTAATTATTATATTAATATATATTATTATATTATTATTATTAATTATTATTTTATTATATAATTGACTAAATAATATCATTATCTTTCGTTCATGCTTTTCAATCGATGGCTATATTTCTTATATCCAGTCAAAAAGAAAATCTTTAATTGCAGTTGAGAATATAAATTAATATATATATATATATATATAATATATAATATATATAAAAATATAATATATATATAATAATTATAATAGAATAATATAATATATATATATATATATATATATATATAAAATATATATAAATAGTAAAATTTTTTTATAAAAAAAGTTCGACTACGCATCCCTATTCTAGAAGAAATTACTCTATAATTTTACCTGGATCGACTAGGATCGAACCCTGCACCTGCAATGCACTCTGTCACTCTACCGAACACACACACAACACACACACAACAACACACAATAATAATTAATATTAATTATATATATATATATATATATAATAAATATATATATATAATAGTCTAAATATATTATATATGCATATATCAGTGCGTTCTGCAATAGCACGTAACTCTTAGAACCAAAAAAATATTAAAAATCACATATATATATATTAAATAAATATATAAATATAATATATAAATATATAATATCATATATATATATATATATATATATTAAATAGATATAGGGAAATAGATGTAATCGACGCTGGGGTTAATCCCGCTCACCAAGTTTTTCCGAACGCATTGAATATCACTATGTATCAGGGTTCCATAATTGTGCATCAAGATAAGACGCCAGTAGCCACTGACCGACAAAGAGTACTTTTTGTAGTTCAATTTATATTTTCACTTTTTCATAAATGGAATGTCGATTAAAAGGTTACAATTTTTACGTTTTAATTCTAGAAACTTTTATTATTATTATATCATCTACATCCTTTTATATCCATATTATTTTTTGAAAATCTTTTTTGCCATAAAAATTCAAAAAATATAAACATGTCGAAGGGTACATCTTTGTGACGGAATACCAAATAATATATATTATATAATTTATATAAATAATTATAATATATATATATATATATTATATTTAAACCTCACCTCACCACAGCGCCTCGTTTAGGGTCACCCCTTCGGTGTGCAATGCTTTCCACATACCCTCTCGTACAGTCATTCCTCCACCTGATCACGCTCATCCTCTCTCTCCACATCTTCCCATTTTATCCTTCCATCTTTCCTTGGTCGTCTTCCATCTCTACCTGCTCTCCCCTGCTTTAAAATCTGCCTCTATCTCTCTTAATCTATCCCTATGTTCCATAACCATCTCATGTTCTCTCTCATCAAATCTCCACCCGCTCGACCCCCACTACTCTTATCTCAGTATCCTCTCTTCTCTCCTTTCTGCACCCCACTATCACTTCAATAACACCCTCATCCCCGCCACTCTACTCCTTGTTCTGGTGTAAGTGCACGACTCCGACCCAAATAAAAACCAAGTCTCAAATCTGTATATAAATAAGTTAACCTGTCTCGTCACTGTTGCTCTCAGAAGGGGATAAATGACCAACTCCTCTAGTAGTTTCATTATTCTTCCTTATTTCACTCCACATTCCACTGCTGCTTTACTTACTCCAAATAAAAGTTCCCGCACTTTCATCTCCACCGATTCCTCCTGTTTATCTGTAACTTCCTCACTCTTCGTCTCTCAGCTCTCTCGCATTCTCTTCCATCCTCCGTCGCGACTCCTCCCATGATCGCACCTCTAACGTCTCCCTGTCCTAACAAGCAATATCGTCCCAATCCACATACAACAATCTCTCCTCCTCTACACCAATCTCTCATATACTCTTATCCTCAGTGTGAACAAACAATGTACAACACTCTCCCTCAACACGTCTTTCACTCCAAACCACGTCCTGATCCAACGCTGCCGACGGCACTCACTTACTGTGAAATACCCCTATACTCTAATCAACTGTCTATCTGCAAACATCCTCGGATCTCCCAAAGTTTACCCAGACACTGTCAAAATTGCCTTCTCTAAATCAACAAACCATATAAATTTCCTTTCCACCCCAGCTTCTCATCATGCATCTCAGAAAAATATCAGATCCGCGCTTACCTCTCCAGCTGTAATCCATACTGCTCATTCAGCTGTCTTCGACTCCTCGTACCTGAGCTTCATCCAATCTTTATATAACTCTTCATGGGCATCCCACACCGATATGCCCCTAATTGACATCGCCCCTTCTCCATTGAACACCGCATACATCGCCCCCCACTCCGCAGTACTCTTCTAAAGTTTTGAAATCATTAGCATCTCAACATCCTTAACATATCAATCTATCATTAAAAAGAAGAATTTCTAAACATCTTAAATCTTTTCATATTCCAGCCATCTCCAACTTATTATCGCACCGCATCACTTATTGGTGTTCTCTCTGTGTCCGGAATGTTCTCTTCTCCTCCTCCCTGATATAAAACCTAAAGTACCCCCACGTCGCTTACTCATCAGGTCCACTCTCAGCCTAACCCGCTAATCTTACTGATGGCAACAGTCACCCTCTCGAGGTTTGCGCATCTATATAGTTATATCTTAGTAATCCACCCATAATCCGTCTCATTAAGTTCACCATCCTTACCCAGCCTCTCATCCTTCCTTTTATGGTCCTATTCTATACCACATATTCCTCTGGTTCATCGGATCTTCTTTTTCATCACGCTCTAAAACTTTTATTTTATCCATATCACAGAAATTATCTATCCACCACGCAGCTTTCTTGCGAACCCTTCTTTTAACCCAGTATCTCTCGTCACATTTCATTTTTTCTTTAACAAATACCCAGCTCCCTTCTACAATTAACAACTCTCGTCTTCTCTGCTAATATCAATCGCTCATTCTTTTATAAAACCAGGAAAACCCTTTCACTATTCCTTTTAATCTCCCCTCGCTAATGCCTCTCTCTCTACCTTAATTCTTCGGTAGTAAACGTTTGAGTTTGAATCCCACCACCAACGATTCGAACAAGCGACACTCGATGGGGTATACTATACGTCCTTCCCCTTCGTTGTTAATAGTAATAAGTCAATCATATTTTGTAATCCCACCCCCAATTTATTCACCTTACAGCCATTTAGGTGATCCTACAGCCAAAGTGTATTCACACTGCCACGATTTACAAAATCCAACAACAGCCCCTCCGCGTTTCTTCCGTAGTCCAAACGCCCATGCCATCTGACCTATCTCTCCCCTTCCTATTCGCATTCAATCCCCATGACAATTCACTCAGTATTCATTCTCATACACATGCAACTTGCATAAAACATTCTTTTTTCCTTGTCTCCGTGTGCTGTGCACCATTATGCCCACACGGTCTCCTATCAGCCTCATCTTATAGCAATTATTCTTTCATTTTGAACTATGTCCTCTACCTAGCTGCAAATCCGGTCAGAACAAATGCACTCCATTACCTTCTCTCTCAATCCTCCCCTTGTAATAGTGTAATCATCATGATCTCTTCCCCCTCACCTCATCTCTCTCGCAACACCAACGAAAATCAGTTCCTCTCCTTTCATATACCCAACCTCTCCCTCCCCATATAAAATATCCTAACGCATATCTTTTAGTCATATAGATAGTCCATTTCAGGCCTGGCAACAACGAAAATCTCTGTCCGACAGGCATCACAGGCGCTGTCTTCTGGTAGACCTACAACAACCATCCGACTCTAACAGGCTGTCACCCCTTCTTTTGTTCTTACTAGTTAGACTATGCCCGAAGGATTATAGCCAATTCTCAAATTAGTTTTAAAGCTCTCCACACGTATCAACAACGTTGGCATTAAATATCGACAATCAACCTACAATGAATCTACCATATTATCAATGGATAATGGACTTCATAATATTCATATCAGTATTATATGTATTACAGATTTTATTAGATGAGAAGAAAGTATAGAATATTTACAGATAATTACCAGAGATAATTTATTATGTTATTCATTTCGTTTTAGATTTTTTCTGTACTAATAATACTATTTTTTAATCATTCATAAAACGAATAGCAATATTTATTAAAGTGAATATATATATTAATTCTCTTCATT
>JABUQX010071305.1:7500-22441 GCA_015478945.1 Trachelipus rathkii | reverse complement strand
AGTTCTGGAAATAAAAGTCTGAAGTTCATTGTTTGATTATCATTCCATCCTTTTACAGTCCTTTCTTCACAGTTACGGTAGAGAGATGATCAGCTATCAAATCCACAATTTTTGATCCTTTAACTATTTCATTATCAATTACGATCTGCCCTGCTTCATTCAAAATTAATGGGGCCTTTTTAAAATATTAATATAAAAGCTATTCCTGATTTTACGCACCGTCTAATAGTAAGCTCTCCTCAATAGGATTATTTTTTAAATTATCTCATTTTTTTCACTGCCAAGCTGTTTTTACTTCATTCAGAAACATCTACATTATCGGTTATGGATACGTAGGGAGAGTGTAGGTGCCAAGGAGTCTTAGATATCTATCAATTATTGATACGGCATTCTTGGATAAGATGCGTTTCATCTTCAAAACATGACATGGATGTTAATGTCTGAATTTTAATATTCTGTAACACTTCTTCTCTATTTTGTTATCTGTTCAAACTTTTATTAGGAGTCACATATAAGCTAGTTGTAGAGGCTGCGTGAAAAAAGATAATGAGTGAGTCCGATCCACAAAGTATAAAGATTCTGTTGGCTGCAAGCTGTTTGTTGCTGATGTGAAAGAGGTTGTAATGCCCATTGGATGCCAATATCGCGAAATTATGGGAGTTGTGAAGACTCGGAAACTAGTGATTTGTGGATTTATTGCGCAATGTGCGGCAATAACTGCCATATTGGGTTGGATTGCTGAATCTGAGCAACTGAATTCAGTACCGAATGTTGTATATGTACTTCATTTCTCCATACTCATTAATTAGAAGTTACAGAAACCATTCGTCATTATGGGGACAAACCACTTAGTTATTCAATGACCTATAACAGGAGAAGAGTAAATAACTAATCCAACAGACCCAACAAAAACCTACCAGACCAATAACATACACAAGACGACAACCACATTCTCTAGACTAGCACAGATGGTCATAAACACCTCCTCTCGTTGTAGTAAACTTCTTTTATTTTTCAAAAATTTATTTATGTTGAGGAGATTTTTTAATGATTTGTCTATAACGCCGTTAGCTTTACCTTCTGAGCCGCTGTAAAGGAACATTTCCCTTTTAGTAATATAATAAAACAGACTTCACATACACACTGGATAAATTTCTCATCCTCACTAATTATTACGTTTTCAGAAAGGTTCAGGTTTTAATTTTTTTTATAAAGAGGTAAATACTTGCACTAGAGCACTCAATATTCAGGTATGTATACAGTTTCTATCATACGATTTAGGGGAAGAAGTTTTGTACGGCAGCAACACTGTGCGTGTTGTTGGGTGATGAAGTTCACACATCAAATAAACACGTGGGGCATTGAAAGAGAACCCTTTATATTACTTTTTAAGACTCTTTCCTTGAAGAGGAAACATTTTAGTGCCAAGACATTAAATTTACTATGTCTCTTCTCTTTTGCCAAAAAACAGTAAAAGACTGTGTGTTTAAAGGAAACACTTCGCATATGCTTGCTTGATTAAAAGAATATTCTTCTGGTTATGAAAAAACACGAGGAGATTTTAGATGGTGTGAAATAACTGGAAAACGCTTCTGCTATTTTCAAATTCAATTTGTGCATAAATCATTATCTAATTACAATAATTTTTGTGTCCCTTGTAAATTGTCCAGCGAATCTCTAAATATCGTATATGCCTTCAATTGAAATTGAAGTCACATCTTATATTCTTTAAATTTCCTATATAAACAGTATAACACCATATTATTTAACAGGTTTGTTCAAAAATCTCCATTTCCTTAAAAATTTAATAATAGAAAAGTTTTACCACATCCTGTCGGTCCCCAGCTACAAAACATGTAGCCGGACTTCGGAACGTAAATTTCTCCACATCCATAACTCGTCAAGTAAGATAATGAATTCAAGGTTGATTCGATTGTAAAGTCTTAAAATATATCTGTGAATAAAATTTCGACAATTTGCTACTGAAATAAGAATTATTCACTTACATTTATCTGCCTGTGTTATATCTTACATTACAAAAATTAAAAAATAACAAATATTTAAAAATAAAGTAAAAGCATGTATTAACGATAAAAAAATTAGAGACAAAAAAATAAAAAATATAAATGAAAACATAAGGTTAATAAATATATGAGTTTAAACAAAGAAAACAGAAAGTTAAAGCAAGTAAAGCAGAAAGTAAAGCAGTAAACAGAAAGTAAAGCAGTAAAGCATTAAAACAAAAGCATACTAACCGTTAAGTAAACACCTCTAATGTTTTACTCTTACTGCTGTAAGGTAATGTAATGTTAAGAAATATATGAGTTAAAGCAGTAAATTACTGATTTTAAAGCAGTAAAACATGAGTTAAAGCCAAGTAAAGCAGAAAGTTAAGCAGTAAAGCAGAAAGTTAAAACATAAAGCAGAAAGTTAAAGCAGTTAAACACAGTTAAAACAAAAGCATACTAAGCGCCCTAGGTGTTACTAATCCCCTTGTTGCTATTGATTTACTGATTTACTGCTTTAAGGATATGTAAAGTATATGCTTTTTAATAAAAATTTCGGTAACAAGCAGTAAAAATGAATGAACTTTTTTTTTTTTTCATTAAAGGGTAATATTTGAAATCGAAACTGTTCTTGAATTAGTTTTAAGCATTGATAGTTCATAATTTTTCGAGTTCGCGCGGGAATTGGCGTCCGGACGCACGTCGGCGGCAGGGTAGCGGATATGCGCCTGCGGGCGCACGCGCCGGTTACGCGGAAAATAGGAAATATTTGCGCCTGAGGGCAGCACCGCGGCGTTACAGGGTATTTGCGCCTGCAGGGCGCACGCGCGGCGTTTCCGTTGGGATGACCTGACGGACGCCTCGGAACCTCTGAAACGTTTGCGATCACTGTCTCAACTGTGTAACTCCTCTTAGATAAAAATCTCTGTCAATGGAATAAAAATAAAGGTAAAAAATACTAACGTCCGTAAGTAGAAGACATTATCTAGCAACTTAACTATAACACCTATTATTCCGATTTGCCTCATACGCTTAAATAATAAACCTAGGGTAGACACCCCATATTAGGGCATTCGGGGGCCTCAGGGGAGCCTTAGAAAAGGCTTGAAAAAAAGTGGCACTCAGTTGCACTATGATAGGCACTCGACTCTGGCACACTATGTGCACTCACTGTGGCAACTCATTGGCACACACTTGGCACTCATTGGCCACTCGATTTGTCACCCTCACCGTTAGGCACTCACCTGACACTCACCTGCCTCAACTCAATACTCATAGAACCCTAATTAGAACATCACTTAAAAGACTTCCTTACGGGTGATTGGAAACATCAAAGCCATGCAAAATGTAGCGTAGGACAAAAAATTGACCCATGGTATTCGCCAAAGTCAAAGGCAAATTATCACTTGTCCAAACAAGAGTAAAGACATCAAAAAAATAGGGCTAAGCCCTTAAAGAAGGACAAAAAAAAATACCGGGAGCGTCAAAATTTACCCACGTAATGGCAAGGTAAAAAGCCCCGAATTATCAGGTAAAAACCAAGTAAAGACATTATCAGAGATAAGTAGGCGAAGCCCCTAAAGGAAGTCCTCCAAATTACCGTGGGCCAAAAATGAGACCAGGAAACCAAAGGTTGGTGTGGAAAATACGTCGGCGCAAAAAATGGACCCATGGAAGACCAAAGGGTAGCCAAAGAAAAAGATTAACCGTGGCCAAAATTAAACCCATGGAAAGACCAAAAGGTAGCCAAAATTACCGTGGGCCAAAAAAATTGACCCATGGAAGACCAAAGGGAGCCAAAAATTACCGTGGCCAAATATATGACCCACGGTATCCTTGCAAGGTGTTCAAACAATGTAAAGACATTTCAAAACAAATATAGGGCTAAGCCCCTAAAGGAAGATTAAAAATTACCGTGGGCAAAAAATTGCCCACGGTTCGAAAAAAAAAAGAAAAAAAAAATAATAGAAAATAAATAGAGGGTAATACGTACAACGGTTGCTGACGCAACCGTTTGGCGCACCCTTTCTTCGAAAGGGTGCTAAAAATTAGGGTTGCCAAAAAATTAGGGTTCTCAAAAATGGTCCAAAAAAATTTTGGTTCTCATGACTTTTTAGACTCCTCTTAAAGAGTTAGGTTCTCAGCTAAAATCGTCGTCCACAAGTCACCCATGGAAGACCAAAGTTGGTCGAAAAAAAGTAAAGCCCACAAAAAAGGTGAAGGCCCAAAAAGGTCAAGGTCAGGTAAAAATTTGGGCTCAAAAAAGTCAAGCCCAAAAAGGTCTGAAAGGTCAAAAAAGGTCAAGGGCAGGTAAAATCACCCTCAGGAAAGGTCACGGGAAGGTAAAAAACGAAAAACCCACCTAGGTGGGTTTTTCGAACGAAATGACCGTTCCTACTACTAATAATAATAATAATAATATTAATGAATAATATAAATAATAATAATAATAAATAAAATAATAATTAAATAAATAATAATAATAATAATTAATTATAATAAAAATCATGATGACAATTAAGCTTATAAGAGTTCAAGATATAAATAATTAGAAGAAAAAAAAATAATTTAATTTGCAAATTTCATTAATATTTACCTAATATAATTTTTAAAAAATTTTTCTAACTTTCTGAAAGTGGCAACTTTTGGCAACACAATTTAGCTTCTTTTGAGGACCCGGACATATACGGTTTTAACTTAATATTAATTGATATTTATCAGGCTGCGGAGTCGATCGAATCGTGGAAGTTCGTTCAATTTTTCGCCGGGATGTCCGGCGTCCGGAGTCGAAATTTCTTTTGCAAGTGAGTCGATCGGAGGATATCCTTAAGTTGAGTCGGAGTATCGAAGTTGGAGTCGAAAATTTATGAGAGACTTATTTACACTGCACGTTGAGATTATTATTATTTATTCATATTATATTATTATATATTATATAATTATTATTATCTATTATTATTATATGATAATTAAATTATTATTATTGTCATTATATCATTTTATTATAAAAGTTTTTGATTTTGATTTCCAACCGTTCTAAAATATTTACTTTTCGTAACATAATGTTAATTTCGGTAAAATAATCTTGAAAATAATATTACAGTAGAAAAAGAAGATTATATATTTACAATAGATTCCCGATCGCTTGTCATCATATTACTTGAGACATCTTTCAGAGCATTATTTTTTTGTAACGAATGAGTCCTTTAAATTGATTATATAATAAAAGTAAATCAATGATATTGAGTCTAACTGATAAAACATAAAATTTTCTATTTTAATGTCTGGGTCGCTGGGGGTTTTTGATTGTAGAGGGGCCTCAGCAACATTCTTTAAGTGTTCTGAACTTCCACACGATCCGTATAATATTGTGAATGTTTAGAAATATTACTAATAGTTGAATGACCATTGTGCCGCTATTGAAATGTCAAAGATTTTGCCGGGAATGTAGAGAAAGGATTTGATGACATGCCCTGATCCGACAATCCTATATTCTCTTCGTTAACCAATAATATGTCGCACACCAGATGTAAACTCAGGCAGTTAATTTGGTACGACAACGTGATGTTGGTACGGGCCCAAAAGCATCTACTATGTGCCTAAAGGAAAGAATTGACATGTATTGACTTTATGGAAAATAGTCCTGACTTCAATATTTTAGAGTGTTTAGTTTGAGGTTAGAAATTTCAACAAATAAATTACCCGAAAGGCCACACTTCTCTTTCTTCTTATTACCAAAAGCAATTTAGAAAAGTTTTGAAAGACAAAAGAAATCTTAT
The DNA here is from genome assembly GCA_015478945.1 of Trachelipus rathkii. Lineage (NCBI taxonomy): Eukaryota > Metazoa > Arthropoda > Malacostraca > Isopoda > Trachelipodidae > Trachelipus > Trachelipus rathkii. The sequence goes on along the minus strand of JABUQX010071305.1, from coordinate 16,656 downwards.
AAGTACCTCGAATTTCTATTATTTTTAATCTTTATTGTAATAAATATTTGTAAAAGTTTTATTAATTAAATTTTCAAGTGAATATTGTCGTTAATTAAATTTTACTTAATGCGGCAAATTCTTCATCAAAAGTTTTCCAAGGTGAACATAGGTTGTATGCTCTGTAAACTAAAATTTTTACATTAGATCTTGAAATTAGTCCGCTGAATAGTATCCATAGTTCATATCAGAACCAATTATCAGTGGTCTTGACATGTATGCCTAGTAGATAAGACCGTCAGAATAACATTGATTTGAGTCTAAAAAAAACAGATGAGCATTATTAACCCTAAGTTTCGTATGTGAAATTTAAGCATGACAACTCTTGAATTCGATGAACTGATGTATCATGATCTATGTCCTCCCTAAAAATAGTGAGGGTGTCGTCGACATACCTTATGTAAAAATACGGGGTTAAATTTGTTTGTTTCACGAAGGATTTTGTTTTTACAGATTGGACATATAGAAGTCAGCAAATGTAGGTCCAAGTGGTTAGCCCATCGGCACTCCATCAGTTTTGTAATAGATATATTGTTTTCATTTTTAAATTGTAAAAACGCTTGTGGCTTGGTACAACAAATAAAAAAGATTCTCATTATGTTGTTCTTGATAATATCTGGGGGTAGGCCTAATTTGACGTGATACACATTAAAATTTAATATCTTATAATCGTTAATATTATGTCAATCGTAATGAAGAACCGCGGTACATTTATGAAACAAAATTCTACATTGCAATGAGGCAATATATTTAGTGGCTTCACGTTTTAAATTGTTGATAATTGTACATAATGTTTCTTATTTGATTTAACTGTTGAAAGAGTTATAAGATATGGTGGATAATGCTGTCAGAATTGGGCAATTTCGTGTATTAACCTTCCGCACAAACCTATCTTATTATATTAGTGAATTTGACCCTGATCAGTTTTCTTTGGGTATTTTAGGCAATCCATAAAATTATATAATAATAATATATATATATAATATAATATATATATATAATATATATATATATAATATATATATAAATATATAGTAAATATAATATATATAATATATATATAATAGGAAACTTATCTTTAAAGGAAGTTAACCGGTATATATCGAACGAACGATGGAATCGATTTTTTTCGATTATTCAACAATAGGCGTTAAGTGCCAATAATTTTTTTTTGTTTTTTAACAAATTCCGCGGAGTCCGTCGCAAAGAACCACGGAGTCAGGTCTCTCGCCTCAGCGGGGACGACCGGGCGGGGACTTCGTACCCCCCCTCTGTCCCCCGTCGGCTCGAGCCCCTTAAAAAAATAATGTGAAAATTTTGTTTTTTTTAAAAAGTTAACATATAAAAATTAACATTGATAAAATAAAGCAATATGGCAACTATTCCGCTCGTTCTATTGGATTTAGCTAACACGTAACACTGCAGTTGCACAAGAGATTCCTCGGATTTGCGATTACATGACTTTATGTAACCTTCCTTTCCTAAAGGATAAGGCCTATATAGATATATAAATATAATATATATATATATATATATATAGATAAATAAAATAAGAATATATATATATATATCATAATATATAATATAATATAATATAAAATTATATATAATAATATAATATATATTATTAATTATTATATTTATATTATTATTAGTTTTTATTACACTTATTCCCGCTTAAGCGAGGTAGTGGTACGTGCAGCGTCCCTAATTCATATTTTTCCTTCATCTCCGCCCCCAACCCACCTCCTCCATTTTCCATTCCATCTCTCGGCCAAACACCCTACCCTCCTCCACCCTCATCCCTCTCTCTTCCAGCATTTCCTTTATTCCATCCATCCACCTCCTTCTTGGTCTCCCCTTTCCTCTCCTTCCTATCCCCTCCGCCTCCCAAACTCTCCTAACCACCCTTTGTTCCTCCATTCTCTCCAGGTGTCCAAACCATCTTAACATTCCCTTCTCCGCTCTTCTCACCAAACCATTCTTCCAATCACATCTCTCTCTTATTACCCGATTCCTATCCTCTGCTCTCTCTTTGACAACCCACATACCGCTCTCAACCCTTTCATCTCAAACACTTCCAACTTCTTCTTGAACCTAGCATTCAACCCCCATGTTTCACACCCATATAGTACCGCTGGAACACAAATTTTTTTCGCTAACATACTTATCTTAAGTTTATGTGTAAAAATCCCCCCCTTTCCATAATCCCTCAGATCCACTCAATGCTCTCTCCTTCGTCCTACTCTGTGATTATCTCTCCTTCATATAAATAATATAATATCATAATTATATAATAGATATTAATATAAATTATATAATAAAATATATAAATATATAATATAAAGTAATAATATATATATATATATAATATAATATAAAACTAATATATAATAATAGATATATATAAATATATAATATAATTATATATATATATATATATATATGTATATATAAATATATATATATATATAATATATATTAAATATATATAATAATATTAGATATATATAATATATATATATATAAATATAATATATATATATATATATAATATATTATATAATATATATATATATAATATATATTAATATATAATTATATATCCTAAATAGAAAATCCAGTTATTATTACAGATGAAATTAACTTTTTGTTTTTTATTCAAAAGCAATATCTTGTTAATGCTATATCATTATTATATATTATTATTATTATTATTTATTATTATTATTATTATATTATTATTATTATTATTATTATATATTATTATTATTATTATTGATTATATATTATATTATATCATTGAAACTGAAAGATTAAACTGTAATTTGAATGTGTTTTATAATAAAAATTAAAAAATAATTGCATTTTATAATTACATCTATACACATTTGTTTACCGCAAACTTGAAATAATTTGTTGTCATGCTGTTGCCGGCCCTGCATCTTTATGTCTTTGAGTACTTTACCGTAAAGCATTTGGAGATTAGAAAAATTGTGTAAAGTGATAATTTTTTTTTATTCTCAAAAGCGAAGCGAAAATAATGTTGTGAAACAAAAAAAATTTTTACTGTAACTCTGTAAGTACTAATCTGAGTCAGAGTCGAAATTTTGAATTTGACTGCTGGAGTCGGAGTCGGAGTCGGAGTCGAAAATTTTTGGTTTAAGTGGAGTCGGAGTCGGTCGAAATTTTGTTTAAGTGGAGTCAGAGTCGGAGATCGAAAATCCAAAGTAATAATGAGTCGGAAATCGGAAGTCGGAGTCGAAAAATTTATTTTTTACGGACTTCCGCAGCCCTAATATTTATAGCTACCAGGGCAGAGGAGTCTGAGTGGCAAGTTTTTTTGATGGAGCAGAAATAAAATAAAAAAAAAAAAAAAATTAGACAGGTGAACGGAACATTTTTTTTTTTTTTTTGGGTTGGGGGGGGGGGGGAGAAGGGGGCAAACCCTAAAAGAACAAAATATATATTTGGGGTGATCCGAACTTAGGATTAGTTTGTTTTTTTTTTTACAATACAAAAATGGGTTGGGAGGAGGAGGCGATTCCTTAACCGTGAAATTGTAAAATGGTTGGGTCTGAGTCGGAACTGGAACCGAATGTTTTAAAATAATGCTGGTGTTGGAACCACCAAAAAAAAAAAAAAAAAATAATAAAAAAAATAATACCGGTTCTGCAGCCATAATAATAACATTGGTATAACAATAATAATAATAATAATTAATGAATAATAATCAATAAAATAAATAATAAATAATGAATAATATAATAATAATAATAATAATAATTGAAAAATAATAATATAATAAAATATAATAATAAAGGTTGCGGGTGCTTGAGCTAGAAACATGCATTAAGTATTCGAAATATTGGTGTGATTGATTAATGTTTTCGGCCACGTGGAACACAAATTTGAGGGTTTCATAACCCTCGCGAAATTCTGAGAGCTCTCAGGGAGGGGCCCCTCCGAAGAAAAAATAGAAAAACACAGTGTGTATAAAACAGATGATAAATGAATAATAGATTATATATGTATATAATAATATATATATAATAAATAATATATATATATATATACTAAATATAGTATATATATATAATATATATAGTATAATATATATAATATATATATATATATATATATATTAATATATATATATTATATAGTTGGCGGTTTGTGGGTAGGCAGAGTAGGCAACGCCAACTTGCTAGTTGAACCCAAAATAATTTTTAAAAAAATCACAAATATATAATAATAAATATATATTATATAATATATATATATATATATATTATAATATAAAAAAATAATATATAGATATATAAAATATATATATATATATATATATATATATATATCAGTGCCCTAGTTAAGGATTAGGCTGGGTAGGCATTGCCTATCATATTTTTAAGAACAAATAATAATTAAGAAAAACAAATAAAAATATTAAAAAAATGTTAATCATAAGAAACCATAAGAAAATAATCTACAAAATGTAAAAGAAAAATATAAAACCAAAAAAATGAAGGTATTTATGCTTTCCTCTCTATCCACTGCTTAACTTTCCTACGCACATCGGCGTAGATTGTCGAAATTAAATATATCCTATTCTGGCTTTTCAATACTAAAAAGACATTCGCCTCTCGCTCCTTCGTACTCTCCATGTGCCAGAAATAGTTTTTTTTTTAAATTTCTTGGATAAAAATGTCTCCGCTTTGCAATTTAATTATTAAAAATTTTTAATTATTTTTGAGTTATTAATATTAGATGGAAATGGAAGTTAGTGTTGATTATTTCCTAAAAACAAACTTTAGAAATACAATATTGATCAGGCTTAAAGTGAATCTCATAAATCGCTTATTAAAAAACATAACGAAGAAGTTGATGAAAATCGCCAGATTATGAGAAGGCTAATAGACGGTGTAATTTTCTTGTTAACAAGAATATATATATAATATATATATATATATTATATAAATAATAGATATTAGATATATAAATATAATATATAATATATATAATATATATAATATATATATATAATATATATATATATATATATAATATATATATAATCATTAAAATTACGATATATATATATAAAATAAGATATATATATATATATATATAATAAATAATATATATAATATATATATATATAATATATATATTAACCGATATATAATTATATTATATATATAATATAAAATATAATACTATATAATATAATAATAATAATAATATATAATTATATATATAATATATAATAATATAATAATATATATATATATATATAATATATAAAAAAATTGCCTACCCATTTGAAAACAAGTCTAGCTAGCCACTGGAGTATAATATATTAATATATATATAATATATATATATGATATATATATATATATATATATATTATAGATAATAATACTATAATAATAATAATATATAATAATATAGTATATCAATCTCATTCGAGATCGATGATAAGGCGCCGAACGTAAATTTCAACTTATTCCCTTTTTTAAATATTAGCGAATCAGTCATTATATAGTCCCGAGTCAGATAAATAATTCCTGTTCTTTAAATCTAGGCAAGCCTCTGTAATTGTCCTGCCGACTCCTCTAGTAGCAGTCATTTTTTAAAAAAAAATAAATAAATAAATAAATGTAGGTTGTATAATATAATTATAATATATAATAATATATATATATATATATATATAATATATATATATATATTAGTATATAATATATACGGTACATATATAATATATATATATATAATATATATATATATATATATATATTATATACTATATATTATAATAATATAATATAATATATTAATATATATAATGTATATATATTATATATAATATTATATATAATATATATATATAATATAATATATAAATAGATATAAATAATATATATATATTATATTATATAATATATTATTGATTGCCTACTCAAAATTTGACCACGATGCCACCACTGATATACTATATAATATATATATATATAATAAAATATATATAGAATATATATTTATATATATAAATATATAAAATATATATATATATATATACTATATATGCCAACTGCCTATTAAATCAGTGTAATAGGTATTCAATAATGACCCCTACAGTAATTTTCACACTGCTGGGACGTGAACCTGGACCCTAGCAGATGTACGCGTATGTGTTTGACCACTACGCCACGATGGAGTAAAATTGAATATTGAATACCTATTACACTGTGATTTATAGCATATATATTATAATATATATATATATATATAATATATATATATTATATAATATTAATATATTCCCACAAGGAACAATATTCTCGCGCTTTACCTTTAGTCCATCGTGGCGTAGAGGTCAAACACATACGCGTACATCTGCTAGGGTCCATGTTCACGTCCCAGCAGATTGACCAGTGTCGAAATTTACTGTAGGGTCATTATTGAATACCGTATATACACTAGTTGATTCTATAGCAGTTCATATTTTATACATTGTAGTCCCGGAATAAAAGTTATTTCACTCTGTGCGTACCCTGTTGACGCTTACCCGAGTTGGATGGAGTGGAGTGCGTGTGTGTTCCTGTTTGGGCTTGATATATTTCAACCACAGGAACAATCTCGGGCTTCACTTTTTTATAGTCCATCCGTGCACATCGTTAGTGTCAAACACATACGCGTACATCTGGGCTAGGGTCCAGGTTCACGTCCCAGCAGTGTGAAAATTACTGTAGGGTTTAGGCTGTGCAATTTATTGAATAATATATTATATATAATATAAAATATATAATATATATATTATATATAATAATATAATAATACATATATATATATATATATATATATATAAATATATAATATAATATAAAATATATATTATATAAATATATATTATATATATATATATATATTATATAAATAATATAAATATATATATATAATAAATATATAGATAATATAATATATATATATATAATTAAATACATAATATATTATAATTCACGTGGAAAAGGAACGGATATTGGCCAGTGGTTGTCCGCTACCTGAAATTATTAATAATATTCGCGAACACTCATTCAACTAAGTTAAGTATTTTAAAATATATAATATTTAAGTGTATATAAAAAAAATTTCCTTTTTTTTTATTAAGGGTTTATTATTAGTATAATATATATATATATATAATAATATAATAATATATTATATAATATATATAATATATAGATATATAATATATATATAAATATATATAGTTATATAATTATATAAATTGTATATATATTATATATATACTTCTAAGAGGTTGACCCGAACGAAATAAAAAAAAATTATCGTAATTCGAATAATTTAGGAGTAAAGAATACATACCAAATAGTAACCTAACCAATCCACCTAACCCTAACCGAACTACCTAACCTAACCAAACTAACCTAAAATGACCAACCTGATATTAACGACGTAAAATAAGGTAAATTGATAAACAAAATATATAAAGAATATATATATATGTATTATATATATATATATATTATATAATATATATCGATATATATAATATATAGTATATATATATATATATATATAATATATATGATAGTGGTACAGATAAGTCTTCTCGTGAGCGGTTTTTTGCGACCCTCCGAAACATCTTAATAAAGAGTTCGATCACACTTTTATAAAATGAGAAATGTAATTGTTTTCTAATTAGTAAAATTAAATTTGAAATTTCTATCGTGTCTCATTTGATTCCTCAAATTAAGAAACCTGCAGAAATTGAAAAGACTGTAATCCGTCACCATCGCAGACAAATACTTTGTGGACTGTGGAGTTTTTGACTCAATAATATCAATAATGAAGAACAAGAATATGGCGAGTACTTAAAATGTAGTTAAAAAAGTACTAAATGGACTTGAAATAGTTTTTCCGTACCAGCTTGTAGATACTTTATATTCCTGGTGATTAGGGATTTACGGCAGTTCTCTTTGAACGTCATTACTGCTTAAGGTACAAATTGACTGTTTATAACTAAAATTAATGTCGTTTACGTTATGAGCAACGCAAATATATATTTGAAAAATTTCCCTAGATGGATACGTCGAAACATTCCTACGGAATTAAAACAGGAGAGCGGAATGGCTATTTATTGCGTTTTTCTTTGTAAAGGAAGTGTGCAGATTTTACGGAGTTGTCAGATTTTTGGGAGGTGTCAGATTTTACGGAGTTGTTAGATTTTAGGAAGGTGTCAGATTTTACTGAGTTGTCAGATTTTATGGATATGTCAGATTTTAGAGAGGTGTCAGATTTTCCCCTTGATGATGGATTAGCACCAGGAAAGTAAAAATAATAATCTATTTTGGTTCCATATTCTTAAAGCTTAAATAAAGACTTAAAAAAAGGAAAGAAAAAAAAGTTAATTTTTAATATGCCTTAAAAATTAAATTAGATTCAATATAATAAATAAACTTTACAAAAACAAAGTTGCAGTAAACTTGACCAGCAAGAATGCGATAAAATGATGTTTAATTAACGAAATAAACAAAACATAAACAAAACATAAATAAACACAAAAAAAACAAAAATAAAGCACACCAGAAACATAAGTCAAAATTAAGAGAATCATACAAATGCTACAATCAATGGCGAGCTGCCAAATATTAACAACCGGTTTATGCTTAGTAATTAGGGAAGAGTTAACAACCGGTTCATTTTCCTGTTTGATTAAACCGGAAAAAAGTTAACAACCGGTGCGATTTCCTGAAAATTTTAACAATCGGTTGGTGCGAACCGGGGTCCATCTCACCGCTGGATACAATTTATAAACTGGTATAGATATGACCTTTTTTTTTTTTTTGCTTTGTTTTATAAAAACGTGATTTTTTTTAGGGGGCGGAGGGGAGGAAAACACATCATAAAAGGATTTTTTTTTTACGTTTTTTTTTTTTTTTTTTTTTTTTTTTTTCGAAAAGCTATTTCTAATCAGATTTTGATGGAACAAATTTCGTTAAAAAAAAAATAGTTGTCATTGTTTCCAATTATTTTTTTTTATATAAATCATTTTGGAACAAAAAAAAACAAATAAGAATAACCCGTATC
>JABUQX010071305.1:0-5000 GCA_015478945.1 Trachelipus rathkii | reverse complement strand
ATTAGTTAGGTTTAGGTAAGGGTTAGTTAGGCTAGGTAGGTTAGTTAGGTCAGGTCTTTTTTTCTTCAAAATTTTAATAATTTCTATTCATACAAAATATTGTTCTACAAAAAATTCTATAACCAATCTATATAAAAATAATAAATATTGAACTACAATTGTTTGCTGATAATCCTTAAACCCATATTTCATACCACATTTGTATCATAAAAAATTCATCTTAAAAAGAATTAAAAAACCACACCTTTCCCTTCTACGATCAAAAAACTACGATAATCAAATTTACCATGAATTCACTCCGAGTTTTAATGAGTTTTAATCATATTTTCTCCAAAACGTAAAAAAAGCGGTATTTGGCAACAATTTAATTTAATGTATTAATTATTAATTTTATTTTAAATTTTTAATAATGAGGAGAGCAACTCTTTTAATTAATATATATTTATCTACATTTCTTTAAATAAACTTTTCTTAAAAGACTTAATTTCTTTGCTCAAATTTTTTTTCGTCTGTCTATTTGTATACTTTCCCCACCTTCGGCCTACCTACATCAACTATTTCTACCGCCGAGTCTAATCATAATATAATATATATATATATAATATATATATATAATAAATATAGATATATAATAATAATATATATATATAAGGTATAATAAATATATAATATATATCAGGGGCCGGCTCGTTCGTACAATTTATTGGTGGTTGCATCTGACATTTCACACACACAATTATATATATATAAGTATTATATATATATATATATATATATAATAATATAATATATATATATATATATATATATATATATATATAATATATATATTATATATAATAATAATATAATATATATAATATATATATATGAGATATTTTAATGATAGATTTCAGTTTCTATTATCCGCCCCACCTCCATATATATATGTACACATTTATGAATTCGAACAACATTTCATAAAAATTGAAGGGTAATTAGTAATTACTCTAGGTAATCGATACCCAAGATCAGCACGAGAAATCGTGCCCTGGCCCTTTGCCTCGCGACTCAGCTTAGTATAATCCATCTCTTATTAAAGCTTAAAGAATTATTTACAAAGAATAATCTAAAATATTAGAAGACTTTTATAAATTTGTAACTTTATCGATATTTATTTATTTTCATTGTCATTAAAAAATAAATGAAAATAAAATCGGGCATAATGCCCCAAGGAGGAAAAGCTTCTCAATACATTATTCGATTAAAGTAGATTTTATAAAAAAAAAATTGCATAAAAAATACTGGAGGCGAATAATCGACATGAGCCATATATATATATATATATATAAATATATATTATTAGATATATGATAATATATACCAAAATATATATATGTATAATATGGTTTATATATATATATATATATATAATATTAATAGAAATTAATAGTTAGATAGAGAGATAGATAGATAGATAGATAGATAGATAGATAGATTAGATAGATAGATAGATATAGATAAGAGAGAGAGAGAGAGAGAAGAGAAGAAAGAGAGAGAAGGAGGAGTAAGCTGGAGACGAGAGAGAGAGAGAGAGAGCGAGAGAGAGAGAAGAAGAGAGATAAGTAATAAAGATAGATAGAGAGAAGAAGAGAGAGAGAGAGAGAGAGAAAGAGAGACGAGAGAGAGAGAGAGAGAAGAAGAGAGAGACAGAGAGAGAGAGAGAGAGAGAGAGAGAAATTATAATACTAATAAAAGCAAGAGAATCTGACAAACCGCAAACAACATACATATTCGTTCGTTCGCCGCCGAGACGTTAAATTTTGGAACATGAGAGTCAATTTTCCGAATTGTTTCGTATTCACAAATTTGAATTTCAGTATTAAAAACAAAGCGGTTGTTCTTGATATGCAACCGCAAGTTGTAGGTATAAAGCGTTCACGCGGTCATATTTTCACACACATTTTTCTCCTCAAAAATGTATAGGGCATGTGTTGTAAAGTTTCTGCAACATCATGTTTGTTGACATTTGGAAACTAAAAATGTTGATTGACGTTTTTTTTTCATTAAATAAAAAATTAATGGAGTGTTATTATAATAAGATGCAATTTAATTTCTTTAATATTTAATCCTACTAAAAAAATAAAGAATAAAAAATAATAAATAGTTGCACACTAACTGCAAGTTGTATAAAATGGTGGTTGCGCAAACCTGCAACCAGGCCACGAGCCGCCCCTGTATATTATATATAAATATAATATATATATATAATATATATATATATATATATATATATATATATATATATATATATATATATATATATATATATATATATATATATAATAAATATATATAATATATATAAACTTTATAAGACTTGAGACGTCAGCTGCTAATATTAGCTGTTATAGCACTGAACGAGACCAAGTTTGTCGAAATATTCGCTAATATCCTCAATAAATTTCTTAGGATTTTACAAGCAATATTTTATTAAAGGCATTACATTTAATTATTAATATATATATATATAAGGATAAGAAAACTTTTATTTAGCAATGATTTTATTAAAATTAGATTCTTTATTTGACACAAATTGGTAGCTTGGTTAACTTTAATGGCACAATAATCTTGGAGTAGTGTGACACGTGACTTAGTTGGGAAAGTGAGCGTGGTGACTTCGGTGTAAGCATGTTGAATCCGCAGCACAAATCAGTCTCATAGATATACCTGCTGGGGAAAAGAATTGGTACGGGAAAGATCAGCTTAAGGACATTCAAAAATAGGAACAGTATCTCGGAGACTTCCGAAATAATACTGCCGTCGAATCGGCCACTTCCGAGTTATGACTAGGGAAGGCTGAAGGCCTAAGCGACAGTAACTACCGTCTTTAAATGGGGCCCAAACAATGGCCACTTCCATATGAATGGGGGCGAGTTTCGGCCACTTCCAAATAACTGGGAAACTCGAAGTGAGTTTGGGAAACGGAAAAAAAGTATTTTGGGCATTTTCGAATAATACTGCCCGCCAAATCGGCCACTTCTGAAGTTTTACTAGGGAGAGGCTGAAGGCCCGGCGACAGTCACTACCGTCTTTAAAGGGACCCATCCGACGGCCACTTCCGTCTGAATGAGGGCGAGCTTCGGCCACTTCCGAATAGCTCTGGGGAAACTCGAAGTGAGTTTGGAAAGCGGTCGCTACCGTTTCAAAAACAGTATTTCGGCCACTTCCGATTAATACTACCCGCCGAATCGGCCACTTCCGAATTTTGACTAGGGGAGGCTGAAGGCCTTTCGACAGTCACTACCGTCTTTAAATGGGACCCATCCGACGGCCACTTCCGTCTGAATGAGGGCGAGCTTCGGCCACTTCCGAGTAGCTCTGGGGAAACCCGAAGGTTTGGAAAACGGTCACTACCGTTCCAGAGAACAGTACTTCGGCCACTTCCGAATAGCACTGTCGCCAACTAAGTGAAGCCTAGTTGGCTAAAATAAGGTTCGGCTGGGAAACTATTGATTCTCTAAGGTAGTTTAACTACAGTTGCCTTGTGAGAAGCCTAGAAATCTATCTACTCGAGTCGCTTTCTAAAATCCTCAAATTTCGTGCCTCTTATATTCCTTGAAAAAGTTCGAATCATTAAATTATTAACTATAAAGAATTATTTCTTAAATAATATTTACATAATCCAAAGAAATAAATTTTAATGAAATAAGACTAAATTATTTGTACTTCTTGAGAAATAAAGGGTAACTAATTTACTTTTAATATATCAGATAATTGCATTTATTTACAAACTCTAAAAATTATTTATAAAATCTTAATAATACTCTTATTATAATATTATTCTTATTGAACGATAGAAAAGACTAATTACTACTATTATTATCTTAAAATTAATTATTTAACACAAAGTTCCTCAAATATCTTTTTATGATAAAAAATTATTGAGGAAACTTAAAATGGCATGTATTCATCCTTTAAAACCTACAGAAAAGCTTAAGCATTTAATCCGTATAGGCACCAATAATAATTAATTAACCAAAAATATAAATACTTAAATATTAATATTATTAAATATATAAATATATTTAATAATCAATTAAACATTATATCAAATGATTCTTAAAATTATTAAATGAAAAAATATATGAATACGCGTCATTTTTTAGAAAGCAAATGTATCAATCTAAATCATATCATCAAGGAGCTCAAAAAGATTTAAAAGTATTCTTTCCATTATTCTATTTGTATATACATTTATTTGATAAAATAAATCTAAATAAAGCCATTGCATTTAATTATAAAATAATGTAATGATTTCCTTGTTAAAATAAATGGCTCACAAACTATTTTATTAAATATGGACGTTTAATTTTTTCCTTAAAGTATTTTATTTAAATGATAATTTGTCATAATTATTTACACATATCTTTCTTTGTTAGACTTATTCTTTTAACTGTACAAAAGCCTTTTTATTTCATATTTGATGAAGAAGAATCTTAAGGAAAACATTCCAAAGACTTCGTTGAATGGGTAACTCAAATAGTTTTATCGTAACAGTGAATATTCAAACGACTTTGTTATATGGGTAACTTAAATAATATCTTATTTCTAAATGAAGACAAGATAGAAAACGTCAATAATTGATAACATAATAATTATCCTAAAGGCCTTAAGATTAAGGGTAACTAAATGATGACTAACATAAATAAACATATAAGAAAAAATAAAAAAATAAAATATATACAATATATATATATATATATATATATATATATATATATATATATATATATATATATATATATATATATATATATATATATATATATATATATATATATATATATACTATATATATTGAGAAATCAATTCAAAGAGCATAAATGTTTGTGGTATTGGCAAAATTTTTACTGAAATAACGTGCTCTACTCTCCAAAATTGCTGGTACTGATACCTCAATGGGCGATACGATATCTATGGTATCAGAGTGCATCATAATATATATATATATATATATA
>JABUQX010071304.1:0-16494 GCA_015478945.1 Trachelipus rathkii | reverse complement strand
AGAAAATATAACCTAATATGCATATTGGCATCACAATTTTTGAGTTCATTATTATTAAGTAAATTTTTAATTTTTAATGACATTTGACATTTCTATTTTTTTCAATGTTCACTTTGCATGAATTTGCATGTTAGAGCTTATCATGTAACAATAATTATTTGGTAAAAGGAGATAAAACTATAAAAAGTTAAAAATTTTCTAAAGTTTGCGAAGGAAACAAACCTCCCCCCCCCAATTCGCTCTTCACAGTGGTAGTCTACTTTTGCGCAACGTGCGCCCTCTGGCCGCGCGATTTTGTTTGGCTCGATGATTCGGATTTTTGGTGGGTGGTAGGTTCTCTTAGGGCCTCATCCTACGTTAGGCTTAGTCAATAATAAAAAATGCACATGAAAAATATATAGAAACTTTATGTGTTTATCAGAATTAATTACCTGTGTTTAAAGCCATTACTCTTTTTCTAAAATTATTGTTTTAAATTTTTACTACAATTGTCAACTTTTCTTATTTTATTTTTTATTCGATTGTTGTTTCAATCTTTTTTTTCCAAATTCATTGTGCTACATATTATAGATTGCTTCATTATTACAATAATTATATGGGAAAGCTTCTTTTATATACCATTATTCAGATTTTAATTGGTATAATTTATTTTTTCTATACCGATATTACAAAATATAATTTTAAAATTTTTTATAAGTTCTGATAAATACAGCGCATTCGTAGCCTTCACCATCGTCATGTGGCAATTTGTTTGTTTAGGGAAACTTTCATTCCGCTGTTCGCTATTTTGTTCAGAATTTTTATTAATAGTTTTATTATTTTCTTTTTTTTTCAGTGTTTTAATTGTTCAGAGTTTGGTTAATTTTTTTATTAATTTTATTATTATTATTATTTTTATCATTTTATTATTATTATATTATTATTATTTTTAAATTCTATTATTATTATTATTATTATTATTATTATTATTATTATTATTATTATTATTATTATTATTTTCACTATTTTTTTCTTAATTTTTATTATTATTTTTATTAAATTTTTTTTTTTATTATTATTTTTTATTATCACAGTCTTACTAGTTACAATTTCTTGTTGTTTTTTATTTTTATTTTGTTGTTGTCGTTTATTAGTTTCTGAGATACAAGGTCTCCTTTTCTTAAGAGTCTCGTTTTGGTGGGAGTAAGGCTTACCTCCATTTGTGGGGGAGAATGCGGGTTTCCACTTTGGAAGAAGTGGTCTGCTTTTCGCTCAGCGAGATTTTTAGCAAGGAATGGGGGATGAATTTTTATTTCCTCTTTTTTTTCGTTTAGATGGAGTTTTGAAGTCATTGATTTTGCTGGAGTTGGGGGATTGTAACTGTTTGGGAGAAGGTAATTTTTCATTCCCTCTTTTTCTTCGGGAGACTGTAGCCTTTTGTTGTTATAAATCAGTTTCTTTATCGAGATCATTTTTGTTTCAAAAGTGTTTAGGCCTAAAACGTTCTCTTCAACTTGGGTTGGTAACAGAATATTCCGTTACATAGGAAGCGTTTCAATTTCTTCTTTTTTTTTCTTTTTTTTTTATTTTGCGACTTTTGTATTTTCACACTTAATTAATTTTTTATACAATAATTTCACTTTTTTTTCAAATTTTTTTAATAAGCACTTGCTGTATAATGTTTGAAAATTTCACTTAAGCACATATTTTGTGTCCCGTGGTTCACATGTGGGGTGGTTCACCTAGGAAAATTTTTTAGGTAGGATCGCAGAGGTCTACGTAGAACGGTACGACATTAGGTGCATTGTGTGTGGTGATATTGAAGAGACTGCAGATTGTGTGATCAAGAAGATCTGAACTCCAGTGCCGGACATGCTCAGCCAGAAAAGCGAAAGGCAGCATTATAGTCACGAAGTGCTTACAAGGAACTAAATAGATCGTCGAGTCAGACTCATCGAAGCGCGATACAGTGAGAGGATGTGTGAAGGTGAGCGTGCACCCAGCAAACATGTTGCAATCTACAAGAAAAGTGAATGATGTTTGCAGTCAGCGACAAGCGAAAAGTGATACCGGGAGAAGCCTAGCAGCCCACATAAATTGAAATCTAAATGTTACAAGGGAGCCTGAGGAAAGAAGATCAAACCGACTCTCTAACCTCACTATGTAAAAAAAAAGAAAAGAGAGCGTATATATTCGCGTGCACTAGTGATAGACAACAGAGTTAATCACGATATTTTAAGATAGTGAAACAACAAAAATTATAGTAAAAAAGATGTATTCCTTCTGACCAAAGCTATACCAGGTGAATATACAAAATAAAATATACAGAGAATAGAATCCAGATCGGTAAGAAGCCAAGCCCCAATGGCAAAACAAGAGAATGAGTGTATGGGCTGAAGTGAGTACATGGGAGTGGAAAGACAAAGCGGGAGAAATAGTGCAGGACAGGAAGGCAGTGACGCAGATTGCGGAGGAGGAAAGAAGAGTAAACAGCAGCCCAAGAGCGCCACGCGACGAAACAAGATGGGGCACAGGTGAAATCAACAACGAGGAGAAGATGGAAAACGAGCAATTAATCCAATTGGACAGAGGTGAGAGAATATGGCATGCGAAGAAGGGGGAAACCATAAATTACCTGGGGGGGCTGTAACAGATCTTGGGACGGGGTATTTCATTTCTATAACACAATTAATATGGCCCAGATTTTAATATCATCACGGCAAATCAGCCGCGTTAAAATTGATGAATTCTGCACTTAAGGGGCAAGGGGCGGAACGAAGAGGCAGCGAGAGTTTACAGAAAGAGAGCGAGAGCGAGTGTGTGAGTGCGCCAAAAGCATTTGTATTTTTATGCTTGCCTGAGGTTTTACATTGTGAAAGATTATAGCCAGAAGTACGTAATAATTCTAGTATTGATAGTAACAGGTACGTGGGAACGCATAACCCAACCAGAAAAGAAGAAAGGTAAAGCTGTGCTCAATTTTAAATATATAAAGTAAGGAGGTGGCGATCTTGCGCAATAGATATAATGCAAGCACCACGAGAAGAGAAGACTCTATTACATACGTGAGAAAAGAAGTAAGAAGGTGATACAGAAATGCTATGAATAATTGAATGTACTTTAAGATAGAAGTAGGAGATTCGTAGTGTAGTTCCATGTTATGAAAACAAGAAACTGGGCTTATTTAACTCGAAAAGGAATGTGACTCTGACAGAGAAGTGAAACACGACATAAACCTCTCGTCAAGTGCACACGCTCGCTAAGGGATGAGATAGTCAGAAGCAAAAGAGGCTCGATAGCCTCAGATCTAGACCTGGGCGGAGTATCTAAGGTGCCCATGCTAATACTACACGTGTAACACACATTCACAAACAATTTCCTCATACATGCTTGGCCCCTCTGCGCTTATCTCGCTGCACAAAACTAAGCTTATGCAATACAAGTAATATATAGTTAATATATATAAAGCAACACCATTCTTTCTCAAGAGATCTTTTTGTTGAGTGATTTATAACAAATGTTGAAATGACTCTTTAAAATGTTCATACGTCATACCACATGGTCACAAATCTTATAAAAAACCTACCTCTTATTAAATGTATGAGATAAAATTAAAATAAATAAATATTTAAAATAAAATTATATAATGTATATTATTAAATATAGCGGGTGATGCCACTATGGTTATGTTAAATTAAAAAGCGGCACTTAAAAAACCACTGCTAAATCAGTGGAAATAT
Organism: Trachelipus rathkii; assembly: GCA_015478945.1. Lineage (NCBI taxonomy): Eukaryota > Metazoa > Arthropoda > Malacostraca > Isopoda > Trachelipodidae > Trachelipus > Trachelipus rathkii. The sequence continues at coordinate 12,775 of JABUQX010071304.1, read as the reverse complement.
AAAATATTTTACTATATTAATATTTGTTCTGAGGCAGTAATAGAGATGGAATAATGTGAAAGAGAAAATATAAATCATCAACTAAGGGCGTAGTGTCATCAAAAAGTAGAAAGTAGTTGATGAAACGTGTGAGAGAGTTGATCAATATAGCTATGTAAATATTAGTATGATGTCTTACAAAAAGGATATAATAGTATAAATAAACTTGCCACTTAGTACCCTCGTTAATAACATCAAAAACAGTAATAATATATATAGATAATATGATGCTGAGTGATGCAGCGTATGAAGGGAAAGGATAAGGAAGTGATAAAAAGACACTATGCTATCAATCGATACAGGGAGTAGAAGACAAAGCTCTATATAGGTAGTAGTAAAATGATGCAGTTAAAAACATACTCATAATGGAGGAGTAAAGTAAATAGTATAGCAGTCAAGCTCCCAAGGCATCAGCTATGACAACAAGAGGCACAGTAGATAAGTCAATCACCGATAAAGTGAGTAGTAATATAATAAATAACGGAAAACTACTAATAGTATACATCATATATATATATATATTGATCAAAGTATAGAGTTAAGTGAATAAGAAGTGATACAACTAAAATTCCGTAGTTCGCACTCATTTTAGCGTATATTATATATATATATATATATGGGGGGTAAGTTGGAGCGACGGAAGAGTGCTAATCGAGTAGATGACAGAAAGACACAATCATCAAGTGCGGGTTAGGTCGTTAAGTACAGTGCAAATGAGTTAAGGCTCCAGAAGGTAAGAAAGCAGATCGGTGAAAGTAACTGAGTACTCATGGTAAAGCAAATCCAAGAAAGTAATAAGATAAAGGAAGTAAGCGGGATGGAGTGTAATAGTAGTGAGTGTAGTGAGGTAGTGATGAGAGTCGAGTGTGTGCGAGCGAGAGTGAAATAGTAACAAAACTACATAAGGCAGCGTGAAAGGAAAGTTTGTGATTCGCGCCTTTCAGTTACTAGCTCACAGTCGGTGACAGTATGAAATAGAAGAGAAAGTAAGAGAAGAGAGTGGAAAAACAACATAGTCAAACGATGCTTAAAAGAAAGCGCATGAAGTACAAAAACAAATATTGTAGAATAGTTGCTCTAATGCATTTATCATTCTTTTGATCGTATTTCAACTGAACGTTTAGAAGAACAATCTCTGGATGATATACCCAATGTATCTAAACCAAAATGTTAAAACACAATCCCCACCCTATAATATATTATATAATATCTATATATACCACTCTTAGTTCCACTCTCACGGCCCTTCTTCAATATTATACATATTTATTTATAAATATATACCAAAGTTTGAAAACTTCAAGCTCTTGGTATTATTATAATACTCCATTAAGTCTTGTACGCATGATATTAATTCTCTTAAATTATAAAAAAAATTATATAGGTTATGCCTAGTATAAGTAATAAATAAGAATTGGTTTATATGAGTAATAGATTAGACTCCATATTTATATATTCTGTACATTCAATAAAATTTTAATAAATATTATTATATGTAGTAAGTTTTAACATATATACACAGATAATATAAATATTTAATTTACTATTCTTCTAACTTAAATAAATCCTCTGTGAATTATATGAGCAATGTTAAAAATATAATTTTTTCAAAATTCTTCTTAAAAATAAAACGCTTCAAACGAATTCTCGTTTAACGATTGCCTTAGATTCGAATTTATTATTTTTAAATCCTCAAATAAGTTCTCAACACTCACGCGAATGTGAGGCAAATCTATAACTGTATAAGCACCAACTTGCAATATTTTAGAATAACAGATTTGACTGTCATTTTTCATTCGCTTTTTGCGTGCTCCACTTGGTCCAATTGCCTTCATCCTCACCTCACTTTTCCAGCTTGACGCATATTTTAAAACTTCCATTAATTTTATGCACTCGTTTAGCTTTGCTATTTGGTCCGCCGTTTTAAATCTGTGCAAGAGTAATTTGTAAAGGGTAAACTCTCACCTCATGATTCCACTCAAATTAAACGTCATTGAAACATAATTTGTCGTTACTCTATTTCTTTTTTTTAAAAATAGAAAACTATACATTTTTACCTGCAATAAAATCTGTATCACATTTGCCAGATTTCCTCAAGTTTTTGCTCATTGTCATTATTTAATTTCCAAAAGTTCTGATCATATTTGATGCGTAGTCAGAAAATAACCTATAGTATAAAGAATAAAAATACATCTTTAGACTTTTCAATTAGTCAGAAATGAAGTGGAGGAGGAGGAATAGATCAGGAATCGTCTAAGTGGAGTTAAGAAGTAAAGTTTGAGAGAGAGTTTCAGCTTTTAGCGGAAGTAATAGAGGAGAAAGCGGAAGAAGCGAAAATAAATGTAATTTTTTTTTTTTTTTTTTTTTTTTTAAAAAATAAAAGAAGAAAGGCGTGAAAAGAGAACACGGAAGATTTTACAATATCTACTTAGAAATGAATTTTTTATGATCACGGAGAATAGATTTTGGACATTCTGGATAAATCTGCGTGGTTTCTGAGTTTAAAGACGACGGGAATTCCTGAAGGCAGCGTCGCCCCTGTGACGAATAGCACGAGAACAAGCAGAGCTAAACCGAGATTTGTTAGATTTAGTTGAAGGAAAGAATATGATGTGGCCTTCACCCTGAGAGACTTGCGAGGTATAAACAGAAACTAGATAAGAAAAGTGAATGGAGGGGTTTTGAGAGAAAAAAAAAAGGGTTAAAAAATAAAATAAGAGGAACAAAGATTAGAAGTTAGAACAAAGTCAAGAACTATCGGAGAATGTAGGAAAAAGGCCATTGGTGGTGAACGTTGAAATCATCAAGAATGATGATTTCAGCATCATAGGCATAACAAGAGCCTTGGCTGAAAACTGAAGACGGAGAGAAGAGTCGAGAGAGTAGGGTTTGCTGTCAGGACGATCAAACATCTGAGTTTAGGTTACGAATAAGAGATGAAGTTTAGAGGAGTAAAGGTGATGTTCAACATCGTGGAAACTGGGCTAAAAGAACGTGTATCAGAACAGGCCGTCAACTCCCAAATGATGATAAAGGGAGGGGTGGATGAGGGGCTGTGTTTGGAAGTCGGCCCTGTAGACCTTTCCGAGGCTGATGTTGGCACTGTCATTTTGCCAACCTTAGTATGAGTAGGAGACACTGTAGTCATGGAAGGTACAGAGATTGCCGAGCGTGTTGTACCAGGATCCAACACTCCTGACAATTCAGCATTGGATGTTTGGATCGCTAGGGTTGCGTTATGGTCTGAGATCATCGAGATTGCTGTTTACATGGACCCGCACCTCAAATGACTCAGAAAGTGACACCACTGTGACACTCTCCCCTATATGTTAAGACTGCTTTTCCTCTGTCATAGTTTTGATATTCTTTATTATGTTGTTTAAAAAGACTTTCCTTTAGGGAAGAGGAAGAAAAAGAAAATAATACGGAAATTATGAATATATATTCACGTAACCGGGAAGAACATGTATGGAATTGAAAGAATTGAAAACCTAAACAACAACAGTCAACCAGAAAACTATGACAATTAGGCAAATGACCAAAATTGAGAATGGAGACATTTAAAATAAACACAACCGGATAGTAATGATATTAGTCAAAAAGAGGGTAGCGCATTAGAGCCAATGGTAGTCTTGGACAACTACGCTCTGCTACCAATTTAGTGTTATTTTTGATTTGGATATTTGAGTGAATGAAATTTGAAGTTGCCCAAAACTAAGTAAAGGAAATTAAAGAAAGATGTAAAATAGAATGGGGAATGGGTGGATCAGTTTCCAGAGCCGCAGTTCAATACAATATTCGAAAAACTTCCCTCGCTCGCTGAATTGATAACTTCCCTTCTTCAATCTGGAACAAGCTATTAATGATGGACAAGCTCTGATGCACAAGGGTCTTTCCGGTTGCAAGGACAGGATACAGGAGGGATGATCGCACATGAAAAGAATAATATAAGTCATTAGAATATGCGGATGGAAGTAAATGAGGGTTAAAATTTAAAATAATTCAAAATTTAGCGTCAACCATAAGCAAAAAAACGTTCAATTCCGTTTTAAATATCGACTCTTGGAAGCGGGAGTCGGTTGTTTTAATATCGACTCTGTAGTCGGCATCGGAGTAGATTTATTTTTTTTCATCCCCATCCCTGTTATATTCAATTTCGTGATAATCTTAAAAAAAAAAATCAAATTATCGAAAGATAATTTTATTATCGATTTTTACGAATCTGAAAAAATCGAAAAAAACATCAGATAGTATCACTAAAAAACAAAACAAAATAGATCACTTTTTTTCGGACTTTATTTTTAATTTTTATTGAACATATCATTTAAAATAAGCGTTAATCGCTAAAAAAAAAACTAAAGAATTTTTACACCATTTTTGTAAAATTAAAAGTTATCATTTAATACAATAGTTGCCTAATGCTTTCTCACATTAGCAACAAATTTACCAAATAATCTTTATTATATCCTCTAGACCTCTACACTGTCACTGTCTGAAATATTACTTTTACACAGATGAACTCCCGCATAGTTTAGAAAAAGTAGATCATATCAGACAAACTTTTAGTTTTTGAAATACATTACTGACTGCATTGACCAAGAGAGTCCAGCTGATATTATATATTTAGACTTAGTAAAGCCTTGACAAGGTTCCCCACATAAGGCTGTGCAAAATTATTGCAAATGTGAATTAGATACACAGAATCGATGTAAATTGCAAAAGACCCCATGATTTTCGTTTTTGCCTGGAAAGGAAAAGAAAACGTTAGGTATGCCGATATTTAAAAAATATTAAAGGCGTTTCCATTTGCCATTTGTGCAACGCTCGATAAGAAATCTAATCAGTTTTAGCACGAATTCGGGCATAATCGACTGATTGTTTACAAAAAATTTTGATCAGCCGTTCTAATGGAGCACGTGGTTTTCGACATAAACAAAATAAAAAAAAAATAACATGTTTTTATTACAAAAATATGATCAACTATTGTGATGAGTTTATCGATTGAAAAATTAAATTTAAATTAATTTCATCAAAAACAAACATTCATCAAATCAACGAACTACTACGCCGCAATTTTATTTGTTGCATTTTTCGTTAGCATTTCCTAAAATCGGTAAGCACGGGAAAGAGAACTAACAGAATTTTAGGAATTACTAACGTTTCGTTAGCATTTTACTTAAATTTGTGCTAAAATTGACATAATCGACCGACTTTTTAGCATTTTCCTAAATTCGTTAGCAAAAGTGCAAAATCCAAAACGCCTTAATATATTGACATATCGATATTTTTATAAATTAAGCCGTTTTCGTTTCTTGCATTTTGCTAAAAAGATGCCTCAAGTTTGCTCTTTCATAAACCTTAGGCAAAATCTAACAAAAATGTTCCCAACGTAAAAAAATGTCATAATTCTGGTAATATGAATAAAAATCTGTTACTAATATCAATGAGAAAAATAAAGAAAGGCATACTTTTGATGATCATTTTTACGATTTGCGCCTAAGTGACGAAACAAACATTTTTTAGGACCAAAGCGTAAAACGAAAACGGCTAGGCCATTTTCATTTTTGCCAAAGTAGCCAAATCGTAAATTGAAATGCGTTTGGTGAGCACATTTTTTGAGATTTTCGTTAAGTTTGACAAAAACGAATGAAAATTAAACATTTTTTTAGCAAATGCAAAAAACGAAAACGCTTAAGAAAAAATATCATATATCAGCCACCATATATCGATATATGAGCCCAAAATATTGACTAAATCAACTAAAACGAATTGTGCTAAAACTCTGAACAAGGAAAGGATTAGGATGCCGATATATAAAAAAATCGATTATTCATTTTCATATTTTAAATTCAATTTTCTCTTTCAATTTATAAATATCGAATATTATTAAAAATATCGTTATAAATATATAATATATATATATATAATATAATTATATTTATATATAATATATATATATATATTATATATATATATTATTATATAATAAATGTATATATATATTAGATATTATTTTATTTGTAGTTTCCGAGTAGTTACACCTGTTTCTAAAAAACTGGATATTCATGATAACTCGAATTCATATTTCAGGAACCGTAGAAAAAAATTTATAATTATTATAAAATTGATAAATACAAGTCTGATACATTTCGCTGCTTTTGTACTTCTTTGGCGGACCCCTCTCTCCTCTGTGCCAAGAGGAGAGAAGAGAAAGGAAAAAATTTTTTGATAAAAAAAAAATTTTATTTTTATTTGTGGTGATACAATTTCTTATTTATTTTTCGGTATTTTACATATATTCTTTATATATATACACTTAATTTATATAACTATTAATTTATTAATATATATTATTATATATATATATTATATATATATTATATACTATTATATATAGGGTTGGTTCAAGTACAATATTGTTTTATTGTACTAAGGTACATTTTTGGAGTACTTGTATTGATATTTCTTCAGTTTTCTAACACTGACTTTATTACTGTACTGAGCTTTTTTCTTGTATTGATGCCTTGTACTTACAAATATTTTGCATTTTATTCAGTTTTTTTCATCGTTATGTGAAGATACCCTATCTCATTTAGTTAAATGTTCTTATAATTTCCATTTCCCCTTAGGTTGGTCATTCATACTAGACCTTATACTATTGAAATATTTTCCTCTAGAATATATCCATATCTGCTAAAGATTTTCTCTATTTCGCAAAATCATATTTTCTACAAGCACTCTCTTAGGCTTTCCTTCACTTGCAAAAGTAGTAGTAAGAATACAATAAAACCATCTCAAATGATAAATTATACCTTACTGCATATTCTTCCACGGAAATTTTTCAAGGCTTCCGGACCGGCGACCCTCATTTATGCATCTCCATGTGGGGTTATACCTTGCACAGGGCCACAACCATACACCCCACCGCCCAACCCTGCATTTACTTCTTTTATCATTTTTTCTGCCCCTGACTCTATTTCCCTCTGACTTTCTTTTGTGACTCAATACTTTTCTCTGTCTCCAGCCCCCGTCAATTCCACACATCACCTATACACGCTTAACCAACGACTATATCCATCTTTATACCATCCAAACACAAACCTCACCTTAATTTATTTCTAATCTATCGATGTGTCGACTAAGCTCTTCACAGTTCGTTCCTCATTTATCAATCAAAACACAATTAAAACCTCCATTTTATGTGATATTTACTGTGACTTACCTCTTATTCCAGACCATAGTATTACTATATCATTAACACAGTAACAACTTCCCAAGCCAAACCTAGCATCAGTACTTGTCTTTTACATCACCAGATTTAAGAACAGCTTTCCCTGCATTCACAATTACCTATAACTGCTCATCCGTTCCATTTGTCAACATTATAACATATATATCTATATGAATTATATTAAATAATTATATATATATTATTTATATATAGTATAATAATAGTTATTTAATTATAATATACTAATCCTAATATTTAAAACTCCTCACTTGTTCCAGTGCACCTCTGCTATTACACCGAGGATGTCCTCACTCTAACCATAATCCTTACTCTATCTAGTAATTTGACCCTCTTTCACACCCTCCATCTTGCTACTCTCTCAAACTTCTTCAATTCACCTACAACCTATAATATAATATATAATATTACTATATATATAATATATCATATATATATTATATATATATTATAATATATCTATTATCTGATATATAATTATAGGCGAGATGGTGTCATTGATTGTAATTTGCTATAACAACGTTTTCACAGTTAGTTCCGAGGATTGAGAGGAGTCCAATTAATCATTATATAAGTGAAGGGAAAGTAACTAAGTTATGTAATTATTTGAGTGATTGTTAGAAATATATGGTTGATATTTTGGTCGAAAGAGTCGTCGATGAGTGAGTTATTTGTGGAGATAAGTTGCGTTTAGAATGTAGGGATGTGTGAATCAATATCTTACATTGACACAAATGTGAGTAATGAGGAGAGAAGAATAAATATGTATTTAGTATTTATGGATTTGCAGTCGTATAGGAAGATTAATAGGAAAGCACTGTGGCAGATGTTAAATGTCAGTGTTCTAATAGATCCAAAAGTATGTATCGATAGGTGAACTGGTAGATCAAATAGTCCAAATGATTATTTTTTATGATAATAGCGGATGAAGCAGGGATGTGGTATGCCTCTTTGATCCAATCTGTATATGATGAGGTTATGAAAAATAGAGTTAGGGACAGGGATAGATTAGATTGAGGAATTGACTGGAGGTATTCCCTAACCTTTATTGAGGAATATTGTTTTGTGTGGCGAAAATCTGATAAGTTGAAGAGAATAGTGAGAATTTGCTTTAATTTGATATCAGAATGTAATAAACGTAATAAGGTAATTATGGTTGTGAGTGAGGACAAACTTCGGTAAGTTATTTTAGATGGTCAGCAGCTGGGGAAAGTGTTTGAATTAATACTTTAGATAATTGAAGAAGGAGGGATTATCGAGCTCAGAGAAAATTGAATCCTAAGTGGTGGTGCAAGTTTCGTTGTGGATGTAAAGGGACTAATGTGAGTTCCGTAGGTTTATATGAAGTAGTGTTTCACCCCCCCCTTTAAATTGGGATTAGTAGGGCTATGTCTGATAAGAATTAATCTAAATAATGTGTCATCTGGTGGACAATCTTATGGCGTGTTAGGTGACATATCGAAAACATGATAAAATGAAATGAAAACTATTAAAGAGTTGTTTGTTAAGATGGGGTATGGAGATAATAAGTCTTAATGGTTTTTTGGTATGTTAAAGGCTGGAATCAGACAGACGGTCGTTAACATTGTAATACTGGTAATTATGTGGGGGATCGACCGGTGAGACAGAAGAAAGTATGGTCAGAAGAAGATATGGCCCTGAGAGAAAATGATGGTTTGGACAGAGGTAGAGAAACGCTAAAAGGGGAAGGTGGTTTTGTAAGTATGTTTAGCCCTGGGCATGAAGAACCCACATTGACGAGAGTTTTATGGGGTAATCCGGCCTGAACTCTAGGGATTTATACCGCGACTATTTCACCATGTATGAAAGCCAAGGCTGGGGGTCTTCTTTTCTACTTGCTTCATATTTCTTTATTTTATGTTCCCGGATTATTACGCTTCCTCATCTTGGGGAGAAAAGATGTGATATATGATGATTATGATGTGTATGATGTGATTATATGATGTGTATATGATGGTATGATGATGTTGATGATTGATGTGTTGTATGATGAATGATTTATATTATATAATAATATTATTAATATAATATTATTATATACTATATAATAATTTATATATTATTATATATATATAATATATATTTATATATATATAATTATATTTATATTCTATATATTTATCTATATATATATATTATATATTTATTTATACCTTATATATATATATTAATCTATATATTTTTTATTTTATATATATAAATTAATTATTATTATATATTATATTTTTTATTTAAAATATATCTCTTATCGATTTATATTAATAAAGGTATAATTAAATGATAAAATTATTATTATTTAATAATAGTTAATAAATATATAAAATGATTAATTTTACAAGTTCATTTACTGTAAAATCTAGCCTGATACTTACTTTATCTGTACTTAAAATTGCTTAACCCCTATTAATTATAATATTATATATATAATATAATTCTATTATTTTTATATATATATGTATTTATATTTATATATGCTTATATATTAACTTCAGTTTGAATTTTTTTTTTAAAATTTTTTGTCTAATATTTAATGTTACACTATTCACCTTTTACGTTATACAACTCCGTCATTTATTTTTTTTTTTTTTTTTAACTAAAGATACAGTGTAACGCAGTAGCAGGGACGGCAGGTTCCCCCCTTCCGGAACTCAGGTGACTATTTCCCCTCCGAAGGGGCCCGGAACCCCCGACTTTTGTATTTGGGTTGTCGGGGTTCTCCTCCTACGGGTATGAATCCCTTCCCCGATTCGCTCCACGTAAATTTTTTTTTTTTTGCATTTTCTTTTATAATTTTTACATTTTGTAATAGCTTATCCTGTTCAAAATATGCATGTTTTCTCAAGTATTAAAGCTGAAATTTTGCAGTTATGTGATATGAATATAGTATTTTTTTTTTTTTTTAATTTTTAATACTTTATCCGCTGTCCATATGTATGTTCTTGTAAGTCTTCTCGATATTTTATTTTTTAAATAATCTGATTTTAAAAATTATTTAAATCTTCAATTTGTAGCCTTACCCACTAAAATTTTGTTGGGATATATGTGGCATTATAAAAAAAAAACCAAAAAAAAAATTAACTGACGAGTCGTAAAACGATAACTAATATTATATATATATATATACTTATTATATATAATATATATATTAATAATTAATATTATATATATAATATATATATTATTATTACAATATAATAATCATGTAAGACAAAAATCCCTTTTGGGTTTGAACCCCTCCCTGATATGCAGCGTATTAACTAGACCAACACGACTAAAGATCCCCATTTTTCACTGAAGTAGTACCGTGCCTACACTGCAGTGCGGTTCGTAACCAATAAGGGGTTAATTGTTCTTACATTTTTACGAACTGCGAGCGCTTTTAGCAGTTCTAATTTGTTATGTATACTATAAATATTTAATCGTAAATGTTTATCTCCTGTGTCGGTATCTGCAGAGTCATTCAAGATTGATTGCCTTATTCTCTGGAAGATAGTAATCTTTCAAGATAGTAATCTTTCAAGCTCTATCAAGAGATCCTCATTTTGCCTCGTTTTTCGTTGGGAGTTAATTTTACCATTTCGAACTGCCGGCGTTTGTTAGCAGTTCCTAATTGTTACTGATACTATATATATTATAGATTATATTATATATAATAATATATATAATAATATATAATATTATATTTATATTTATTAACTTAGTTAATTAAGTTAGGTTAGGTTAGTTAGTAAAGATTAGGTCAGTTAGTATTTTATGTTACTTTTTAATAACATTTTTCTTACTTAAATATTGTGTCCTTTCACTTCATTCTGTTAATTTGCTTTTTTTATGTAGTTCTATCACTTCAAATAACCATTTCCTAATCCTGCTCGATTATGGTACTAAAAAATTACTGACGCTTTCTATACCTCTTTGACTTTTCAACATTCTTTCTTATCAATAATTCATACGAAAAAATCTACACAAAACCAATAGCCTAGATAACAATTGAAACTTATCATACACTATTTTTATTCATTTTATATCTTTTTTTATCGCTTTATTGTATTCTTTTCGCAATAAATTTCGTGATTTCAAATGTTCAGTTTTATTATCTCGTATTTTTAGATACAGGTCAGCTCCGGACCTCCACTATATAATATATTTAATATATAATATATATTATAATATTATATAATATAATATATATATTATATATTATTTATATTATATTATATTATATTATTATATTATTATATAAATTATATAATATATATATATTATATATATAAAAAAATTATAAATAATTAAAAATCTATATATCTATATATTTATTATATAATATATATATACTATATATAAATTATTATATTATATATAATATATATATATTACGTCAAGTAAAACCTAATTTATGGCCCCCTATTAAATAATAGCAGTAGGTATTTACAAGGAAATAAAAGTTCCGAATTAAAGTAGGGAAATCTTTGTCATATAAACTACCTTTCTAATTTCAGTAAACATTAAAAATTTAATTCAAGATTTAACCTTAACATCAAATTAGTGTAAACGAAGAATAAGAAATACATTCATTAATTTTATAAAACTACATTGAAGAAAATGCAATTCATATTTATGAAAATTTTTTTCCGCTATGCCTTTACTTCTCCTTGTATGATCATCTACCTCTTCCATCTCTGCTGAGTCAGACAAAAGTCTTTTATCAACCGCCTAAAAAATAACCATTTTCTATGTTATTTTATGAAAAAAACTGCTCAAATTTGAGTAAAAAATATCGTGATTCATACTGAATAAAATATCGAATATATCGATATACCTGAATATCACTTTTTCGATACTATCCGAAAAAGATCAATACCCCCCGATATTCGTCCCCTGCGCATCCCTACTGAATGGACCCCCCCAATGTCATTTACACATACAGATTGGGTAGATCATTTCCACTGGATAATTATACCCAAGAGCCCAAACCAATATTTTAATTATACCGTTATATTTACTCAAGATATGGAAAAACTGCGTACGCAAAAGGTAATCTATTGTAGCTGTTTCATCTTTTCATTAGCTAATTCATGCAATTTAAGGGAAGAGAACGACCCAAATACAAATCTCAACAAATCTAGTATCTATATATATTATTATTTTTATTATTCATTTTATATTATTAATATTATTTAATTTTTGAATAGTTTAAGCATCCAACTGACTAGGTTCTTATAAAAATCACAGGATAAGCTCTAAAAAAATAATAATGAATAAAAAAACATTTTTAAATATTTTGTAAATGTTATGCTTCAAAGTTGTTAAAACTCTAGACTCTTTTTACATAAATTAGCTCTATTTCAGTATCTGTTGGATTAATATGTTTGTTATTGAAATAGGAAATAAGTATCTTAAATCTTCATAATGAACTAGTTTTAACCATACTTTCTCTGTACAACAAAATATTTAAAATTCTCTCTCTCT
>JABUQX010071303.1:15000-22500 GCA_015478945.1 Trachelipus rathkii | reverse complement strand
CAGTTGCCCCGCTCTTTGTATTTGGGTGTCAAGGGGGTTCCTCCGCCCCTTCCCTACGGGTATGGAAAACGTCCCCCGCTCTATCCCCCGTCAGCTCGAGCCCCCTAATTTTTTTTTAATTTTAATTTTTTTTATTTTTTTTATTTATTTATTTTTTTTACATTTGTTTAATAAGCTTTATCCGCTGATTCCAAATATGTAATTGGTTTTTCTGTAAATGTCGTACTTTTCGAGAAATATTTCATTTTTGAAAAAATATTTAACATAAATGGTTGATTAATTAAAAAATTATTTAAAATATTTCGAACTTTTTTAAATCATGTCCGTTACCACTGAAATCATTGTTGGTATCATATCTAAGTAGCACATATATTTAATATAAAATAATAAAAAAAAAATAAATAAAAAATATATAAAAACTGAGTACGAGTCAGAGTAAAAGCTAAGGAATATAGGACAGAGAATTTTATATCATCACACTAGAAATGAGGACAGCCATAAATAATATACTATGAACAAAATAGAATAATCATTTCACCAATACTAAAAAATAAGACGACCATATCAAAACCTTATAAACCTAATCATAGATCTCAACAACAGAGTAAATAACTTGATCAACTTGAATAAAAATTAAATTGGTCATAAATTACACATTATATATAATACGGAATATATACTAAGCCATAACCAATACATATAATAAAAATTATTTACACGACCATACTAAAAAAATATACCATCACATAAAAATATAATATTCATTCATCCTAACATATCACTATATTATATATATATATATAATATATACTGAAGCCATCCTGTATAACAAAATATATAAAATTCACTAGCCCAAAAAATCAAATGCATAACATTTTAATCACTAATTTACCAAAAATGAGTCATTAAAGCTTACAAGGTATCACAAATTGATTAATTACAACTTAAACGACTTAAAAGAATTGATAGAACAACCAAGAAGTATAGCTCATATTTACTATATAATAAGCGCTATATACACACCTCTAATATTTACAGTATAACTATGTATAGTCCATTTATAGAAGCAATCAACACCTCAAAAAACCTATCATAAAAATTCCACAGCAAGGTCCAACAAATACTCTCATTATTCATTATATATATACTCAAACACTTAAGGAACTAATAGCTATAGAAACAACAACCCAAATATTCAACACAGCTTGGCAAACTATTACTATCCTTCCGTTCTGAAAACAAGCAATAACCAGAGTAATTATCATCTATCACGATATATTAACGCCCTGGGCACAAATTAAGCGTCTCCTATTCAGGTAATTTAATAAATATAAATAATACAAAATATAGTCTCCTCCCATATATTATAACCACTTTCAAATGATGTGTCTCCCTAAAGGAATTGACGACAATATAAATATCCTGCTCGTATACTTTACTCGGCCTATGACGAACATTAGAAAAAGTTGTTGACTACACATCTTTCGACGAGATCATCTGGTAGTCCGGGTCTGCTGGAATGTGGCAACCATATCTCGAGCTCTGCCTTTTATCTCTGATAGAGGTGGAGACGGGATAGGCTAACCAAGTGTGTTATACCCTTTATATATACTATATTATAATATATATATATCATTAATATATATAATAAAATAGGATATACTATATAGTTATGAGTAGAAATGATATCAGTATGATATAATATAGTATGTATATATATAATATATATATATATATATATATATATATATATAATATATATATATATACACTATAGTATATATATAATTTAATATATTATTAATATAATATATATTAAATAATAGTATAATATAGTAATATATACATAATAATATATATATATATTATATATGGAGATTATATATATATATATATAATATATATATTTAATATATTATATATATATGATTATATATTATATATATAAGATTAATATATATATATATATATATATATATTATACATAATAGAATTAATATATATATATAGTATTTATCATAATAGTTATTAATAATATATATATATATATATATATATATAATATATATATACATATATATAGTAAATTAGTATATATATTATATATACTATATTAATATATATATTATAATATATATATATAATATTAATATATATATATATATATATATTATATATTTATTAGTTAAATTAGACAGTAGACATCCGCAAATCCGCATACCGCTATCATATTATATATCACGCATCCTCTTTTGAAAATATGATGAGAATTTGAGGTTGTTTTCTACATGATTAATACTATAAAATAATTGAGAATAGGATTGTCATGAGGTGCATGGCATAACTCAAGTTTTTATTCTAAGGGGATTCCCAACAGAACTAAATATGAGAATATTGAAACATTCTCGATTTACTCGTACATATATAACCTATAACCTTAACCTAATATATAAAACCTAAGTATATCTCATAACCTAACTAACCTATACCTAATAACTAATATACCATAACCATAACCTTAACCATAATCATAACCTATATATAAATATACCTAAAAGACTATATAACACTAACCTAATACACCTATCATATAACGAGCACTTAAGGCGGCTGTACAGAGTAATAATTTTAATTGATAGTTAAATGGATGAGTCGCCATACTACTTTTACTTCCTGTCCATCATAATAACTAATTTTACTGTCCTATACAATTGGTATACAGTATTAGTCCTTCTCATATAGTCATTTCTTGATTTGGAAAAGGCATCATATGAATAAGAGTTATCTAAAATTAAAGTAGGGTATATCTGAGAGCCTAGAGTGTACATTCATATAGAAAGGTATATTTAAATAATTATGAGATAATTATAGACACGTGAGTTTCGTTATTAAAGACTTATATAATAACATTTCCATTAGACAACAGTAGTAGCATAGTGTTTAGGGGAATTCATGCAATGAGGGATAAGGGGAATAAGTGAGAGTGTTTAAAGAAAGGGGTGGATTACTGAAGTAACTAAGGTTAGTATGTTTATTTAATATAAAACATTAGTGCAATAAAAGATATCGATACTCAGTTTATTAGGGCGAAGATGAGTTCACGTGGTAATCAGAGAGTAGCATACCGCTAATGAAGTGGAGGTACCCTTGCAATTACGATTACTTATAAACTCGGCGCATATCTGAAATAATATATATAATAATTTATATTATATAATATATATTATATATATATATAATACTAGTAGTAAATATATACTATATATTAATATAGTATATAATATATATATAGTATATATAATAATAATATTAAGATATATATATATATATATATATATATTATATTATATATATGTTATAATATTATATATATATATTAAAGTATATATATATATAATGCGTATAGAGCCGTGTACGTGAAGCAATAGAATAATAATGTAAGCGAGAGATGTAGAAGAGGAGGGCAAGAAGGAGGTGTAGCTTATAAGTAAGCTAGCAAATATAGGAACCTGATTGAGATTGAATGAAGGAAGGCAAGAAAGAAGATTTTTAGATTGCAAGAACGTATAGAGGCAAGAGTAGAGTATGTAATATCAAAGGCAAAAATGGAGAAACATTGGTAAGCCCAGAGGAAAAAAACAAAAGGGGGATAGAGTACTTTGATGAGTTGTTTGAATGGAAAGTGCAGTCGGATAAGAGGGGAAGGGGAGAGAGAAAGAGGAGGAGAGAAACGTGGAGGCAAGAAGAGGAGAGGATTTGAGTAGAGGCGTTTAAAAGGACAAATGAAGAGCGGTAAAAATAACTCCTTGGTGAGGATAGGGATTAAAATATTGAGTTCTGAGTGGTAGGAGTATAGGAATATAGTTAGGGTACTGATAAAAGTCACCTTGAGATTGTGAGATTTATCTGAAACAGTAGTGTTATGTGGTATAAGAGTAGAAGATGCCGAGGAAGAGGTATGGTGAAAGTACAATATATAAGATTTCCCATTTATAAGGTATAAAGGTAGAGGTACGCAGGATAATAATTATTGTAAAATTATAAATAGAATCTCACTAATGGATCATCACATGGCGAAGTTATATATTATCAAGAAGATAAGTATTTAAGTAAATAAAGAAAAATTATAAAATCAAAAAATATGAGCCCTCAAGTATATGAGGTGAAAGTAAGCATATATTGGATACAAAGAGGTGTATAGAAAGTATCATTATAACAGATATTTAATGTTGCATTATGAATGACTAGAAAAGATTATGTAGGTAATTAACAATATAGAAGAGCATATATCGTCATATTCATAACTTGAAGAAAGAGCATCTATTGAGTAACCTGTAGCCCATGAGAGAAGTAAGCTGTTGAAGTAATAGTTCCGGAGAGGGATTATGAAAGTAATTGGAGGGCATAACTGATAAGGGTCACAGGAAGAAGTACATATCAAGTGAATAGCTATATAGTATAGGTAAGAATCAGGAATAAAAAAAACGAGGAATGGTTTGAGGTAATAACTGGAGTAAGGCAGTGTAGTGTGCTGTAATCGCCTGATAAATCTGGTTTATAAGACTGATATTTTGGAACAACAGTCCACAAATAGGTGTAATAAAAAGAGAGTTATAGAAGAGATTGACGGAGACATTCAATAGTATTAATTAGCTAAGATGATTGGGCTGACTAGTTATGTGAAGTAATGAAGATGGTGAGATGAGTGAAGCTAAAATGTTTACTGTGTATTATCGCAGAAAAAAGTAGAGAGTAAAACAGGATTGAATAATTAAAATGTTGAGGAGTAAAAACAAGAAATATAATGGTAGTTAAATATGAGTATATACAGGGGAGGTATAAGGAGGAGGAAGGAGGAGGTAAGGATAAGGAGTATAAGGTAAAAGTGTAATGATAGTATTAAAGTGAGGAGGAGGTGAAGTATAAGGAGGAAGGTATAAGGTAGGTATAAGGTAAGTAGATGAGAGAGGAGGATGAGGTAAGGAGGATATTGAAATAAGTGAAGTCAGAGCAGGTAGAGAATAGATTAAAAAATGTGAGATCAGATATATATAAATTTCTAGGAATGACACTTGGAAGATGAACGTGGGGAGTTGTGCAAATAGAGTAGTAAAATATCAAGAGTAAGTATTGAGCACGTATATGTGAGAGCGGTAATCAGTATAAAGGCAGCTATATACTTCCCATCTTGAAAGATAATAAATATAATATGATAACAATATGAGAGAGTGAGAGAAGATATAGGAAGGATGATGTTAGACTGCCTGAGATATAACTGTATTTGTTAAATATGGTGGGGGAGACTAATTAGGAGCCATGTAACATATAGATAAGGTATATATATAGAGATAGAGCGAGAGAGTAGAAATTCTAATAAGCCAAGCGGCAGAATGATATGTGTTAGAGGATCAAGTGAGATTGGATAAATTGTGTTATAACGTATAAATATAGTACAGAAGTGAGAATAATCACGTAAAGTATTAGTGAGGGAAGATGGCGAGTAGTTGTGAATAAATCCTAATGAAATAAAGCGGCAGACTAGCCAGACCTGAGAAATGATATAGTGCGAGACACCCTGGAGTAAGGGATGCAGGGAGAAGAGAGTTAGCCTAACAGCAGGTAGAAGGTGGAGACTCACTATATATATATATATAGGAGGAAGTGAGAGCCGGAGGGGAAGACCTAGCAGAAGTAAGGTGGAGAGACACCGATAGAGGATTCATTATAATATGAGTAGATATAACCTCAGAATTAAGCATTAGACAATATGGAATGATAGCCTGATAGCGGATGGAATCGTGATGGATATCCGATGAACAAAGATGGATAGTACGAAGGTTATGTTAGCCCACCCGTGAACTCTAAAAGAGACTAGAGGACTGACAAACTTGGAGGGGGAGATCCTCTCCAAAGCACGACAAAGTCGTAGCAAAAACTTGAATTCTAGGGAGAGAATTCATAATAATCAGTAAGTAACATTTATAAATCATTCATGTCATGTCCATCATAATGTATTATTATATATGTTAATTACTATTATAACGTTTAGGTATATAATATTATATGGAAGATATCAAAGGTTTGAAAGTAACGTGTACGAAAAGGTATACCTATATAAGATTTAGAGACCTTACTATAACTGACACACATATCATAATATATATATATATATAATATATAATATATATTTATATATATATACATTATATTAATAATAATAATATATACATATATTAATTTTAATATTCAAACTTCAAAGATAAACATCCGCATCCGCCATCCGCATCCGCCATCCGCATCCTCATCTACTTTAACATCCGCATCCGCAGCCGCATCCGCATCCTCTTAAGATCCGCATCCGCATACGCATCCGCAATTCTTAAAACATTTGAACATCGGTCCATCACTGAATTATATATTACATATATATATATATATATATTATATATAATATATATATATAACTATATATATATAATATCATATATATATATATATATATGATATATATATTAATAATATAATAATATATATTATATATTAAAGATATATACTATATATATATATATTATATATAGTAATATATATATATATATAATGTATATTAATATATATATAAAGATGGCTGTGGAAGGTTGTGGAGGGGTAGTGGAGGGGAAGAGGAAAGAAGAGACATACAACCGTGGGGATGAAAGCAAGGTTGGGAAGATCGATTATAACAAAAAGCAAAAGAACGAGAAACTAACTAAGCAGAAGGGACGACTGAGGACAACGATTAAAGAAAAAGAAGAAAATGGCAATCGGGGAGCAACATGAGAAGCAAAACAATAAAAGGAAGAGTGGAGAGGAGAGAGGAGGGGGAGAGAGAGGAGGAGGAAGAGAAGAAGAGAGAGAGAGAGATGAGAGAGAGAGAGAGGAGAGAGAGAAAGAGAGAAGAGAGGAGAGAGAGAGAGAGCAGAGAGAGAGTAGAAGAGAGAGAGGAGAGAGAAAGACCCGTGAGAGAGAGAGAGAAAGAGAGAGAAGAGAGAGAGAGAGGATGAGAGAGAGAGAGGAGGAGAGAGAGAGAGCAGAGAGAGGAGAGAGAAGAGAGAGAGAGAGAGAGAGAGAGAGAGGAGTTGGTGAGATGTGCGAGAGGTTAAGAAGGAAAGATCATAGTTGAAAATAAAAAGGTTAACAGCTAGTAATCATGTAATATGAAGAATAAAAAGAAGTTAAATAACATAAAAAATGCAAGGAAGAGGTTAAATGCGTTGGTAGTTGCAAGATTGGAAATAAATGAAAAAATAGACTGAATATTTTGAATTTTTGTTGAGTGTTGAACGAGTAGAGGGAGGACAGATTACTTGGGAAGGGGGATGGTTTTCGGATGCAGGAGGCAGAGGAAGATCAGGAGTTTATGGAGCAAAATTTCGAGGAGGCTGTTGCAAGGGGTTATACTAAAACTACTGAATAGGTGATGGATGATTGAGAGAGTACCGGAGGAGTGTGGGGGAAAACAAT
>JABUQX010071303.1:0-10000 GCA_015478945.1 Trachelipus rathkii | reverse complement strand
ACGTTTATTAATGAAATTTCAATATATTTGTTAATTTATTGTTTAATATAAGATAGCACCAAACCCAAAAAATTTCACTTATTCCTCGTATGAAAGAACCTTGTATTGTAAATAAAAAAATAACTGCCCTAACACACTATAACACTTTGTCAATTAATACCCTTTTTTCTACCATTAACAAAACTTTAGAACTCTTAAAAAGTACGATTTTTTCCTAAATTTCAAACATTTGAAGATATTTGTAATTTATGAAACTTTAAGCAGAAGAAATATTTAAAACTGGGACAATTTCAAGCAATTGGATAAAAAAATGGAGTACTCTCATGAAATTGCACAATAACAATAAGCAAATAGATCTGAAATTATTAATAGTTTTAGTGTTAATGTACTAAATTATAACACCCAGTTTTGAAACTCTGAGAGTTAAGGTCGAAAATTATTTCATAGCTTAACATGATATTAATTAATTAAAAATTTAACTTTTTTACTAAAATTACTATATCATGTGAAATTTCTAAACAATTACAAAACATATCTTGAGAACTCCATAAAAAGCTACCGACTCTTATCTCCAATATAATTCACACATGAAATATTTGGTATATAACTTCACACCACGAACACTATTAATTTTAACTAAGGCCTTCAAATTTTCTTATGTCTCATTTCTGAATTAAATAATAATGGTTTTGCCACTATGAAATGGCAATTTTCTGATAAGAATACAATTGCATGTTTTACTCTATATACATTAATTTAGCAGTCGAAGGCATGCCTGATGAGTTATTCGTCGCAAAATTTCACACGTTTATTACTCTGTTTATATACAAAATAATATTCTCGTTTTCATTATTAAAAAAGTACCTGTATTAATATGACAAAACTTTAATTTTCTAAAGTAATTAGCGAACCTTTTGCTTAGCTTGTGAAACTTTACACGAGAAATTTAAGACTTCTTAAAGTAATATAAACACAGAATTTTCCTAAATTTACGAACATTTGAAATCTAATTTGGAATATTATCTACACAAATATGATGATAACTTTAAACACTTGTATTTTCTGCAGTGTTAGAGAATAAATAAAATGTGCGTTTCATGGAAATTGAGCAACTTCAAAAAAGCACTGAATAATCCCGAGTGAGTAAATCCTAAAATTAATACTTTTAGGTTCTAGCTTAATATTGAACAGATGTTTTTTAGATAAAATTTATAAAAATCTGATCTTTCTTATCATTTACTATTTAATAATAACTTCATCAATTACAACCAAAACCTGATTTAATAAAAAAATTTCATGAAATTGCATTTCAAAGTAAAGACAAAAAATGTTTCTGATTTAACCGGTAATTCTGAATTCTGCATATCGTTAATCACTTATACCACAGCGTTAAGGGCTTTACCAGAATTATAAATAACACAGTTACTACCAAAATAATTTCTGATTTAGATTAAAAAAAAAACTTCTGTCCAAAAAATAAAAAATTTTACCTTCTTTAAAAATTATGCGTTTTTCATATGTAAAAATTCATCTATACAACATATTCAAGGCACACACTCCTATAAGTACGATTTTTCTAAATTCAACATTTTAAATTATTTGGTAAATCTTAAAATGGGTTATAGCCCACATAACGTAATTTATAATTGCAGCATTCGACAGGTAGTTAAAGAATTAATATTCATAGAATAGTGGTAAATTGAAAATTCAAAAATATGTCTAAAAAGCTACAAGTAATAGAGTTTAATGATTAATTAGCTTAAGTGAATGTGTTTTATAAATTCATACCAGTCGTTTTTATTAATAAATTTCAAGATATTTTTTTTACATTATGCCTACCAAATGTACTGCTTATTAACTTCAAAGGTTCTTTTTAGTACTTAGAGTTTCTCACCATAAATTTAATGCTATATCTAACTATCTCTTTCATTTATTATTATCTTTTCACTTTACGTACAAATTTTATATGAGAACGCTCTATTCATGAAAGTTATAACGGTTTTTTCCTAGGAAACCATTAATGCATCCTACAATTCCTAACACCGAATTTGAGTGAATATAGAATAAAAATTATAAGTATTTATATCTTATTGCAAATTCATACCTTATTTCATGTGATTTTTAAAAGAATATTTCTCATCAGTGTAAGTAAGCACAGTGAGTAAAAAATGCAATATATCTAAAAAGCGAAACAAAGTATGGAACATTATTATTAATAAAAATATTAGAATAACCGATAGCAATATATAATATTGATCACGTTGTTCTTAAAAATTAAGATTTATATATATTTTTTATTCGTACTCCATTTATATTCGAATTTAAATGAATGAGAATAAATATTTATCTTATAATAAAAAAAATTTCATATAGAATATTGCATAATTTAACCAAAAGCCTATGATACCATGACGCACAATGTTATATATAAGTATTAGGTGTGTCATACAAATTGAACTGTTTTTGATGAAATTTCCAAATATTTTGTTTTAAAAGAGAATAATATCCAGAAATAGCTTGTCTCAGTAAGTTGTGTCAAACAACTTCTATATGATAATGGATAATAAACACAACCTCAACTCTCTGCCTACCACACACGCGTTTTCTTCAGATTTCCACCCCAGATTACAACAGTATTTTAACATCACACAAAGTACCCGCAATTATGATGCGCGTAAATTCAACATTTGAACTATTATTTTGAGGTAAATCTTAAAATTGAGTTTTAAAATCAGTAAAGAATATTCTTCAGCATATCTATTGAAAAAAATTAGTGTTCATTGAAATGCAATTTCCAAAAACGAAAGTAACATAGCGAAGAAATTTATAATTTTGTGTACCTAGAAAGGTGTCTTTCAACAACTGCCACGTTATTTTTTAAATGATATACAATGTTCAAATTATATTTTAGCAGCAATTATACACCAATACCGTTCATATCAGGATTACACTTTGTAGATTGAGAACCTTGTTTTTAAGCTAAAAAAAAAATATAACTGTTTCTGATCACCATTAAGCGCTATTTTGCGCTTTATATATGTCACATTACAGAATTATAGTGTAGAACTCTTAACAAGGAGACAGATTTTTCCTAAATTTTCAACATTTGAAATGATTTTGGTAATTCTTAAAAATTGACTTTTTCACACGTTATTTCTCCAGCAATTTGCACAAACTAATAAACGTGTCATTCATTATTATAAATGGCAATTTTAAAAAAGCAGAAAAAGTGCACTAGAACCACAAAATTAGTTCTCCTAGTAGTCTTATATATGACGTTCTATTTTAATTGAAATTTCAAGTATTTGTCTTTTAAATACCACACTATCTTCATATTAGTGTGGAAAATCCTGAACTTTATATACACAAGAGAAAATATTAACTTCTAATATTACGCTCTTTGCTTAACAATTCTTCAAGCATTAGACAAATATAGAACTCTAACACGAAGTGTACCGTTACTTTTCCCTAAAACGAGACACAGTGCGAAATTTCATTTGTGTCTATATTCTTAAAAATGACAGTTTCACTGCAATTTTACAGCAATTTGAAAAAGAAAATTAATAGCTGTTTCATTGAAAGCTGCCCAAATTTCTATAAGACACAACCAAAGGATAACAATCACTTTATTAATAGTGTTAGTGGCTTATAATATGACGCTTTTAGATGACTAATCTTCATTAATATTGTTGTGAAAAACCAATGTATAAATCAAGAAATAATGCATAAACTATTTTAATAATTATCGGCTTTTTCTTAAAATTGTTTCACATACAAATGTACTCAGACACTCCATAAAAGAGAAACAATATTTTCCTCTAAAATTTAACATTTGAAATTATTTCGGTAATTCTTAAAATTGACTTTTAACGTATTTTCAGCATTGAACAAAAAATTTTTATTGGTGTTCATTGAAATGCAAGTTTATCAAATCAAATTCAGAAATACACACACTTAATTTAATAGTTAATGTGTCACTCTATAATTTGACTAGTAATGTAGAATGTTCAGACACTCCTTGCACCGAAGAGATATTTGTTGTTTTTCACCGAGCGATACAATACACATAGATCAAAAAACCCTGTTAATAACAAATAAGATCTAACTTCTATAAATATAATATAATAATATAATCAATTTTCACAATAGCGAGAGAATTTAGGAACTCTAGTATACAGTTAACACCATATTTTCCAAATAATTTACATTAATTAAAAATCTCTAGTTTGTAAACTTAAACATGTGGTTGTTCTGATAACGGTATTGTCAGAGATCTCTATGAAAATATCAATAACGTGAGATTTAGTGTAGGAAATTGCAAATCTTACAAAAAGCTTGAACAAGTGAAATTTTATCACACACTCATAAGTGTCTTAAATTGAACTTTTTTAATGAAATTTTCAAATATTGGCGCGAAAATGAAAAGTAGTCCTACACATACAAACCTTTTCAAATATATAAAATTTTCATTGAAATAAGACAATTTCAACCTCACAAGCTGAGAAAAAAGCTACATTTACATGAAATAAATGATTTCTATTAGGTGTTCTCTAAATATGACGTTTTAATGAAATTTCAATATTGGTTTTTATATACCAAATATTTCATTAGTTGTGAAAACCTATTTAAGAGAAATTTAATTTATAAATTATGCTTTTATTAAATTACAGAGTTCCAAATTAGAATAATAAAAAAATACTATTTTCCTTAATTTCGTAACATGACAATAAATATCTGTGGGAAAAATAAAATAGTTAAAATTGAGTTTATTTAAACAGCACAGTTACTGTTTCACCCATTCGAAACAAAAACAAAAATGTTTTTCATGTCAAAAACAAAAACTTTTAAAAAAGCATGAAAAAACGAAGCAACCAAATTTTTTCTTCCTTGCAGATGAAAAGAGGCTTCTTAAAGTTGACGTTTTTCTCTGTAAATAAATTTCAATATTTTTTTTATTATATCCATATACGAAACAAGAAAATTTTTCTGGAGGCACAAGACCAACTGTTTCTAATAAACACACAATTTTAACTTCTAAAATACCTTTTTTCTTAAATTTTCCACATTACAATTTAGAACTCTAAAAGTACGATTTTTCCTATAATCTCACACAATATTTGAGTATAATCCTATTGTAACACACGTCTTAAAAATGATTTAGTAACGTATTTTCAGCATATAAAAATATATATGTTTTATGAAATGCATACTATTGTATCACAGAGAAAATCGGAAGTAAGTTCGATGTATTACTCCATTGCAAGTCTTAAAGTTACATCATAAACAATTAAATGAAATTCACCACAATATTTCCTTTTTTCATTTGAATTATCAAATATTTACATGCATATAATAGATAACTAAATGATAAGATAAATAATTTAAAGATACAAAATAGTTAACTCAAATAGCTGAAAAGTGAATATATGATTGATAAGGGAAATAGTTTTATAGAGTGTATAATGAACGCTCTAAAGAGAAATTTCAAGTATCTTTTATTAAATTATAAATCTCTTCACAAACCCAAATTCTATGCATATTAACCTTATTTATTAAAACCAAAAATATAATTTTACATCTATATTAAAATGACGTCATTTTTTCAAGTTTATCACATTTAACTAAGAGACATTTATAGAACTTAACTATTATACATTATAGTGACCACGTATTATTTTACTAAATCATTCTTATTACAATTAATGAATCTTTATTTTAAGAACTTAACACAGGCTTAATTAAGGGAAAGGTTAGTGTTGGGGTATGTTGCTCAAGATTATAAGGATTGATTGAAATGCAATTTTCAAAAAAGCAGAAAGTAAAAATAATATGTTTTAGGTGTCTAAATTTGACGTTTTTTATATAAAATTTCACAATATTTGTTATATTAATATACCCAAAAATTTCATGCATGCATTAAACCTGTTATTTATATAAAAAAATTTAACTTCTAATAAATAAAGTAATTTTCTTAAATTATCACAGATTAACAAATTAGAAACTCTTATAAATAGTTACACTGATTTTCCTAAATGTTCGATACATTTGAAATTATATTTAGGTAATTTTCTTAGATAATTAACATTTTAAAACGATTTTCAGAATTTATCTGAAAAAAATTAAATGTTTTCAAATTGTAAATGCATTTTACAATAAAAAAGCAAGAAAAAACGAAATTTATTAAATAGTTTCAAGTGTGATCTTAAATTGACTAGTTTATTTAATGAAATTTCAAAAAAATTTGTTTTACTTTAATATACCAATCATTTTCAATTCCATTGATTTGCCAAATATGTTTATAATTATAAAAAATTAATTAAACTTACAATAATAATAATAAACACTTTATCTTTAAAATATTTTTTGCACATTATTATTAATCGAGAACTCTTAATAAATAAGAGTAATATATATTCCTAAAATTATCAACATTTCAAATTTATATTGGTATAAATAACTTATATACACTTAAGTGGTTAAACCTCGTAGTTATATATCCTTCAGCATTCATAAAAAAACAACTAAGGTGTGTGCATCTACTACATTGCAATCTCAAACACATACAGAAAGTAGACATTTTATTAATCTCTTCTCCTTAGCGTGTCTTAAATTCGATAGTTTTTTAATGAAATTTCAATATTGTTTTTTTATAATATACCAATATTTCATTAGTGGAAAATCTTTTTTTTATATAAAAAATTCAATTGATAAATACATATTTCAAAAAGCTGAAAAGCTAATTTATATTAATAGTTTAAGTGAGCTGAAATAACATCTTTATAAGAAATTTCAATATTATAGTTTTTAGTATATACCAAAATTATTATCATTAGTTTAGTGAATAAATACCTTAATTTATAAATAAAATAAATATTTTATAACTATACCTAAAATTAACGCTTTTTCTTATAATACTTATTCAAACATTATCTAAATTTAGCTTTCCTTTAAATCTTAAAAGTACAATTTTTCCTTAAATTTCAACATTGAATATATATATATTATTGGTTAATATTTCAATATATTGAGTTTTAACTGATTATTCAGCAATTGAAAAAAATAATGTGTTTCATTGAAATAATGCAATTTCAATAAAATGGTCGATAATGCCGAATTATATTTAAATAGTTATTTAGATAATCTTTCATTTATGCGCGCAATCTTAAATAATTGAAAATATTTCTCAAATATTTATATATGTGAAAAACCTGTTTTAATTATAAAAATTTTAACTTTTAAAATACGCTTTATTTATCACTTATAATTATTATTATACCATTACCACAAAAATTAGGAAACTACCTAATAATGTATTACGATTTAATTTTCCACTATAAAGAATTTCAACATATGAGAACTAATTAGGTAAATCTAAATTGAGATTATATTTTTAACGGTTATATTTCAGTCATATTGAAAAAATAAGGTGTTATGACTTTAAAAACATTTAAAAAAGTCAAGCAAATGAAGCATTTATATATAAATTAGTCAAGTAAAGTCTTTAATTGACCTTATTTTAATGACACAAACCGGAAATATATATTAAACGTTTATTCTAGGCATATCTATTCCAAACCCTCCATTCTCTTGTGATAAACCTTGAGTTTTTATAAAAAATTTATAACTTCAAAAAAAACACCTTTTATCTATAATAATAATTTTCACATATTACACACATAATTTAGAACTCTTAAAAGTACAATTTTCACCCCAATTATCAACATTTGAAATTATTTTAGTAAATATCTTATAATATGAGTTTAAATCGGCAAATCTGGAGGCGATTGATAGAAAAAAAAATGTGATTTTAATTAAAAATCAATTTTAATAAAATTAGAATAGGTGAATTATTATATTGTTTTTTATATATTGTCCCTAACTACTATTTAATCCTTTTATAATGATATAATAATTAAATATTTTTTTATAATATTTGAAACTTCCATAATTAACATGTTAAAATACAGAAAACTGGCATCAATAAAACATTAACTACATTTTAAAACAAAGGTTATAGAAATATTTCACATTTACAATATTGAATCATCTAATAAGTATACGATTTTTGCTAAATTATTCAACATTTTGAAAATATGGAATTCTTAAAATTGAGTTATTAACCGGTAATTTACAATGAGCAATTGAAAAATAATGAGTTGATTTCACATTGAGATAATCCTAACACGTCAATGGGAGGAGTTGATCAGCAGACTGTTTAATCGCTCTTTACAGAATCAATATAATTGACGTTTTTTAATGAAATTTAACAATTAAATTATGTTTTTTATTATATACCAAATATTTCATATATTGTGAAAACCGTTAATATATTAAAAAAATTATAACTTCTTAAAATACCTTTTTCTTATAAATTTAATTCACATTACAAATTATTAGAACCCTACAGAATATATTTATTCCTATAAATTTCATACATTTTAAATTATTGGTAATATCTTCAAAAATGAAGTTAAAATCCCTTTTTTGGAATACTAAATTAAGGGCTTTGTTATTGTTGTTTGTATCATAGAAAAACAATTTTTCATAGTAAAGAATATAAGAATCGTTAATTTATTAATTACATTTATAGATATATGAGTGAGAGTATCTTAAATTGACGTTTAAATAATGAAATTTCACAATATTTTATTTATATATACTCAAAAATATATTATTCATTAGTGTGAAAACCTTTTTATTTAATATAAAAAATTTTCATTGAAATTGATATTTGCAAAAAAGCTGAAAAGATGATAATTTATTAATAGTTTTAGGTGTCTATAAAATTTGACGTTTTTTAATGAAATTTCAATATTGTTCTTTATATATACCAAAATATTCTTTATGTGAAAAACCTATTTTTAAATATAAATAAATTTTATAAAATCACTTATTATATTTTTATATTACCTTTCTTAATATTTATTCAACAAATACTGTTTTCGGATTGTAAGGGGTCCCTAGATTTTCCTATATATTCAACTGGTAATTATTGTAAAAGGTAAAAAATATCAATTGAATGTTTAGCTTTTTTTTTTCATTTTTTCTGTTAGAATATTATTTTTTTCATCAAACGAACTTTACAAACAAAATACAGCAAGTACATGCATACATGTATATGTTTTAGAGACCTAATAACGATTTTATTTATATACTATAATTGTTAAGATTATTGTTTCTATATATTACACAAATAAACTTCCTGCCTTGGTATTAATCTTCAATTAACATGAATATGAAACTCTTTTTATCTATTTAACTACTTGACAGCATTAACATAATTAAAACTTTAAGGATTGGATTGACCTTAGCTAGTTACAGATTTCCAACTCTTTGGTAGTCTGAATTAAAATATAGTTATTAATAAGATGTTTATCCCAATTTGGAAAAAATAATATAGTTATATTCATTGAAAATGCAATTTAATTAAAAGCAGAAAAAGTGAATTTAAATTAAATAGTTATATAGTGTCTTTATATTGATATACGTTTTTATTAATGAAAGTCTAAGAATTTTGTTTCATTATATACCAAATATTCCAATTTTAGTGAAAAAAACCTAGTATTTAATAAAAATTTTATAAACTTATGTCAACTTCAAAAACTGTTTGATAAAAATGGGCAAGTTACGCTCTTATCTTATTTAAATTTAAGTTATATTTTTCTGAAACATTAAAATCTCATTAATAATATCACAGTCATATATTTCTCATTATTAATCAAATTTTGTGACGTAATATTTTAAAATCTTAAAATTGTAAGTTTTAACACGATTTAAATACATTATGAAATAAAAATATAATTGTATGTTTCATGATACTGGGTAGGGTTGGCTGGGCACCGTAATTATATATCTTTTAGGATTTCTTAATATTTAGAGGTTTTTTAAAGAAATTATTTTAAATATCATAATTTGTATATTTATATTATACACCCATTAAATATATTCTAATTAATGTTAAATATACATTTAAATTTTGATTATTTAAATAAAATAATAA
>JABUQX010071302.1:40000-45647 GCA_015478945.1 Trachelipus rathkii | reverse complement strand
TGGTTATTCAAATCGCTGACTCCTTCATAACATGTAGACTTCCAATTGTGAAACAAAAGTAAACTAGTAAGCACGTCGTGTAATATGCATGACATCTGGGCCTAAATATGTGCAACGCAATTTTAACTGTAGCGCGTAAGCACATAATGAGAGAGAGAGAGAAAAACAAAAAAACGCTAGTTAACTAAATTGTACTAATCATACTAAAACATTTTGGGATCAAATAGATCCATCCAAATACTTTTTTTTACAGTTTTTTTCCTTTCTGAGTGATAAATTGAATAAAAAAACAATATATTTCAAAATGTAATACCAAACAAAAATTGTCATATAAGAGTATATATATAAAATACCTCTTTAAAAAAATTAGAATAAAAAACTAATCATAATATAAAAATTATTTTTAATTATCTAGCGGATTTTATATATACAGTGCATATATATATATATAATATATTATTAGAATTTATTTACAGATATATTTATGTAAAGAATATATAAAATTTAATACATATATATAGAATTTATATTACAAATATATTTATATACAGATATATACAGAATATCATGTATATACTATATATAGTATAATATATCATATACTATATACTTATATCTATATATATATTATAGATATATAGTATATATATAGATAATATATATATACTATATATATATATATATATACCACAGACGTATCCAAAATTTTTTCGGGTGGAGCAGACATAAATCGTTATCTTCCTAATAGTGATATACTATATATAAAGTAGTATATATATATATATATATATATAATATATATATATAATATAATAATATATATATAATATAATATATATATATAATTAATACTGATCATTATATATAAATATATACATATATATAATAGATATATAATATAAATATATACTTAATCATATATATATTTATATAATATATATATATATATTAATATATATAATAGTAATATTTTCTATTATAATAATATAACATAAATATATGATATATATATATATATATTATATATAATAGTGATATTAATATATAACTATATATACATATAGTATATATAGAGTATATATTATGATATAATAGTATTAGTTCTATCACTATATATATTATAATTTATTATATATAATTATAAATAGTATATAAATATATGATATATATATTAATATTATACTATATACCCTAAAATAAAGTATTTAGAATATTGTATACTATTATATTATATATATAAATATATACTATTATACAATTAATATATATTACTATATAATATATATATATATATATATAATATATAAAATATAATAAATATATATATATATATAATATATATAATAAGATATATATATATACTTATTATATAAACTATATATATATATAGTATTATATAGTAATATTATAATATACTATATAAATATTATTATATAAATATATATTATAGTATATTATATATATATATAATTATTTAATCATATATATTATTAAATGGTATTTTAAAAGATTTCAGGGGGCACTGCCCCCCCACTAAATCTGGGAAATAAAATTATAACTTATATGTTTCCAGACGACGTTTTTAAGGGATTAGTAGTAGAAAAACTGAAAAAATACATTCAATCGATAGATAATGAAGTATAATGACTAATTACTAACGTATTATTTATTATTTTTCTAAATTTTAATGTGTTTTCGTTGTCATATTGGCTTAAAATCAACTGCTTGTGTCTTTCTATACAGCTGGATTTCTTCTACTTTATCTCCGCTAGCAACTCTCAGTATGCGAGCATTTACGGCTGCCAAAGTGT
Source organism: Trachelipus rathkii (assembly GCA_015478945.1). Classification (NCBI taxonomy): domain Eukaryota; kingdom Metazoa; phylum Arthropoda; class Malacostraca; order Isopoda; family Trachelipodidae; genus Trachelipus; species Trachelipus rathkii. Next base: position 43,836 of record JABUQX010071302.1, on the reverse strand, counting down.
TAAATCAATTCGGAAGTTACCCGTGATATTTCAGCTAAGGACAACACATGTATTAAAACAATTGGCAGAAATAAAGAAATATATACCAGCAATTATGAAGACCATTATATATATAGAAAGTACTATATATATATATAATATATAATTATTAATATATATAAATATATAAAAATATAATATATTATATATAATAATTATATAGATATAATATATATAGATACCTATATATATCACTCAATTCTTTGCCCCCCCCTATTGAATCTGATCTCCGCCATACAATATATATATATATATATATTATATATATATATATATTATAATATATACTACATAATATATATCTATTATATATATATATATATATATATATATAATATATATATATTAATGATATATATATTATATATTTATTATATAAATATATATATAAATATAATATAGTATATATATATAATATGTATAAATATATAAATAAAGTGAGAAACCAAAATTAAATTTCTAGAAAATGGGATAATTAATAAATTACAAAATCATCCTACCTAATGTGAACTTTATTCGCCGATGAGAGTGAGCAAAATCCGAGATAACATCTTCGGTTTTTATGTCAATATTTCTATGTAGAGGAATGCAAGTCCAGTATATCTTTCATCTCAATAGTATTCTCAAGTGCTTTTGATCTTCGAGGTTGAAAAGCTTCTTTTCTACTGAAGCAGTAGACACGGGAAATTGCCAGTATTGGCAACAAGATATAAAATATGGAAATGTGACTGCAAACAAGAAACTATCAGTCTATTGCTGTTTTTTGGACGATCTGTGCTGTGTGATGTCATTTTACAACTTCCATAAATTCCATTCTGCTTTTACTAAATCTTCTATTAGCTTTCCTTCCTTGTAAAATGTCTACTTTATTAGTGGTAGGATCTAATGAAGACCTGGCTCGTATGACAAACTGCAAGAAGATATAACTTCCTTATGATTAAAACCTCTCTCCTAATGCTGATATTAATCATCAAAATAGTATAAAAATGAATCTACAATAATAAGTTTGTGGGAAGTAGGAATGTTGGGTCTTTATTTTTGGAACTTGTTTAATCATGGTACAGAATTTCAATACCCGCTCTGATTTTTACAACTTCATTCAAAGAAAGTCTGCCAAAATTTCTAATGTTGCCTTTCACTATGCTTCAAGTTTATTTTAACTAAGGGACTACAAATTGTGCTCTGACAGGAACGAATTAAATAAATTAAATTTAACTGACATATTATTATTAACAAGATATGTATACTTAAATTTTTTTTCATGTCTATGAAATTTCGCGGTCCATTGCCCCTGGAACGCACGTGTATATAGTATTTATAATATACTATATATATATATATATTATAATATTAATATATATAATACATATAATTATATATATATATTACCTATTGCATATAGTTGTGATCCTTCAGTTTGATATTTTTGTTTTTTTAATTACTTCTAGTATATGATCCTAACTAATCATCTTAAGTGTGTACTTGACATAGAATTCAAAAAAAAGAATGTGATGAGTAATCGTTCAATAATTTTTTTTTTTGTAAACTAGAGAAAACCTAAGGGTAACAGCTAAAGATGACAGAGTCAGGGCTCTCGGCCTTCCGGGGTAACGACAGGGTCAGGACTATTTCCCCTCCTCCGGGAGATTGTCTCCGGCACCCCACCTTGGTATTTGCGGGTCGCGGGTGTTATCCGCCGCCTCCCGTAGGGGTATGAAAACGTCACGCACCCTATCTGTGCCCCGTCTGCTCCGAGCCCCTATATACTTTTGGGTTTATGGTCTGTTTTTTTATTTTTTGGTGGTTTTCATTTTTGTATATAGGTTTATATGCTGTAATTCCAAATACTGTATTTCGGTTTTCTGTCATACTTTCGAGATATTTCATTATATGATATTTTTTTTATATTTTTTTTACAATTTTTTGTAATAAGCTTTTATATGCTCGATTCCAAATATTAATTGTTCTTCTATAAGATTATACGTACTTTTGAGATATTTAATTTCGTACAATTTTTTTTTTATACACAATGGTTTTTAAAAGATTATTTAAATCCTTAATATGAAACTTCCGTTATTATGAACCTTCACACTTAAATTTTTGTAATCGGAAAGAGCAGAAATATGTTAAAAAAAAAAAAAAAAAAAAAAAAAAAAAAAAAAAAAAAAAAAAAAGAAAAAAAAAAATCAAAACTGACGGCGTCGTAAAACATAATCAGGGCCTTCTATATATATAAGTAATTTTTATTTACACATTAAGAGATACAAAACTATTTTATGTATCCAAAATAAGGTATATATATATAAAAGATAATATTATATATATATATGCCAGCCTCTAGAAGAGCCCCACAATCCATATCTAAAAAACTACATTAGCTACAGGAAAAAATACATTGTTGGAATCCTGGCAAATTTTACCGAGGAAAACTGCAAAAAAAAAAAGAGAATCAAATATCAAAAACTACAAGAGCTACAGAGAAAAGAAATACATTTTTGGAATCCTTGTAAAATGTGAATGGGTAAGGGGCGAGCAATAAAAATTTAAACATAAATGGCTATTTTTTGGGGGGTGCTGGGACATAGTATAATAGTAATTATTGTAAAGGTTACACGGCAATTTAGGGGGCCGAGGGACAGAGGGGGGAACGTTTTCCATTACCCCGTAGGGGAGGGGCGGAGGAAACCCCCGCGACACCCAAATACCAAGGAGCGCGGGTTCCGGAGCCTCTCCGGAAGCGGCGGAATTAGTCCCTAACCCCGTAGTTCCCGGCCAACTTAGCCGAGAGACCCGACTCCTGCCATCGGCTGGCGGTCTAGGTTGTGGTTATTCTTTAGTTAAAAAAAAAGCAAATTTAATAGAAAGTCTTTATTATAACGAGTAACACACTAAAGGTCTCTAAATATGCTTTCTAATCATCTCATACTATAATTATTAACAATAATTTTTATTTTTTATTTTATATCCTAACTAAAATTTTACCAGATTCCAAAAATGTTTTTCCCTGGTAGCTATTGTAGTTTTTTTTGAAGATATAATTTTTTTTCTTCTACATTGTTCCCGCACTTAAAATAGACCCAGCATTCCAAGCAATGTATTTTCTTTTCTCGCATCAGCATTTACGAGGATATTTAACCAAACGACAAAAATCATTATATATATATATTATATATATATATAATATTAGTTATAATATATATACTATAATATATAATATTATATATAATTATATATTATATATATCTATACTATATATATATTATATATATATATAATATAATATATATATATATATATATATATATATATAATATAAAGATATATTTATATATTATTAAATATATTAATCATATAAATAATATTATAGTATATAATATAATATTATATATATATATATAATAATATATATATATAAATATATATATAATATATATATATATTTAAATAATATATATTATATATATAATAATATATAATATATATATTATATTAATATATTTAATATATATATTACGTAAATATATATAATATATATATATAATTATTATATAATATATATATATACTATATATAATATATATTATATATATATATATAATACTATATAATATATATAATATATATATATTACTAATAGATTTATATATATATATATATTAGTAATATAATATATATATATATATATATATATATATATATATATTATATAATATATATATAATATATATATTATAGTATAATTATATACATAATATATATATATAATATATATATACTATATAATATACTATATATAT
>JABUQX010071302.1:27500-35000 GCA_015478945.1 Trachelipus rathkii | reverse complement strand
ACTTTACTATTGTTTAACAGTTGTTTGCATATACACATTGATGCACATATAAATGTACATATCGCATGTATATATATATATGGTCGTTGATCTGTATTGCAAAGTATATATTTCAAGCATAAAATATAATTGATTTTTGGTACTGAAGTTCTATATATTCGGTGCGCATGTATGTAGATATCTGTGGACATCTAACTGCATGTTCATGGATATATAAAACTTAATTTTGTGAAAGCAGTACATATTCATATTTTTTTTATTAAAGTATTTTTTTAAATTTATTCCAGTAGTTTTCTTGAGTGTTTCCAAAGATAATTTATTTTCTTATTTATTCAAATATTCAGATAGTTATTATTTTGGTCTTAAAGTCATTGATTTCATGATCAAAACATTGATCATAAAACAGGTGAATTCATTGATAACGAGTATTATTGACTGGACGGTTTTCATATAAAGCAACGAACCCGTTCAAACCGTTGTTTCACTTGAAGGATCTTCAGGGAGATAAGTTGGTGAGTTTTGAGTATATAATTGCATTACAGTGTTGCACAGGCCGGTAACTCATTCAACAGGAGGTCTAGATACTGTTACAATATAGGTTTGAGAATCTTAGTAAGTGTAAATTGGTTGTATTGTCACGGGGGCCTGGCCAAGGAATTGTTTATCTGCTTGAAGAGTAAGTTTATGACATATAATTTAATATCTTTTCAACCAATCCATTACATTTAAAATGGAGTAGTCCTGTCCGGGATTTTATTTTATAACCCCCCAGTCATTATTTCGTTATCATTGAATTGCTTGTTGTGAGTTCATTTTGCCATTTTGCTGAATATTTGAGCACAGAGTTATTCATTTGTAGTTGTTTTGCTGAAACCTGTGCCAGAGTTAATGTTTAAGTGTTGTAACTAATATCGACAGTTGGGATATATGTTGATATTGAGTTTGTAACTGTCAATATAGTCTATTGTACTATTTATTTTATTGAAGTTGCACATTTATGATTTTATGCGTATTGGTGAAATAGTATTTTGCTATTGCAACAATACCCATTGCTTGGAAACAATTAAACACTGGAATAATTTGAATACTTTATATTTTATGCTTTTAAAATATATATATATAATATATATATATATATATATATATATATATATATATATATATATATATATATATATATATATATATATATAATAAAATATATATATATATATATATATATATATATATATATATATATATATATATATATATATATATTTATATATTATATATATATATATTAAAATATATATATATATATATATTTATTAATATTGTTTAGATAGGGAGTAAAATTTACAAAGTTGCGTGAAGTGAAAATAGTGATTTTCGTAATCTCGACTTCTACTCTATTTGGGTCCTGGGTCGAAAATACTATTTTCCCACAAGATTTTGGTAAATTTTACTACGGATTGTTAAAACCTATATATATATATATATATATATATATATATATATATGTGATATAAAAAATATATATATAATATATATATATATATATATATATATATATATATATATATATATATATATATATATATATATATATATATATATATATATACATTTGTAATTTTGTGGTTAGAAATTTGTTTTCCTGCGTGTATCAGTAGGAGCCAAATTTCAGAATTTTGGTAGAAAACGTGATTGCGATTCGTGCGTCAAGAAGTGACTTTGTTGACGAACGTTATACTTTATAATTTGTTTTGATTACAACGATTATAACAATGGCTTCCTCTAATACTGAGTTTGTAGAATTATGCAAGTCATTAGGTTTATCGGGTAAGGAACTCGCTGCTGCACTAAGAGATAGAATGGCTCAAGAAGCCGCGCTCGAGCAACAAAAGTTAGCTAAGGAAGCAGAGATCGAACAACAGAAGATAGCTGCTGCTTTAGAAGAGAAAAAGTTAGCGCTTGAAGCTGAAAAGGAGAAAGCTAAGCTTGAAGATGAAAGAGAAAAAGCTAAGATCGAAGCTGAAGCTCAAAGAGTTAGGTTGGAGGCAGAAAAAGATGCAAGAGAAGCAGAGGAAAGAATGCTGCAAATGAAGCTTGATGCTGAAGATAGACAGCGTCAACATGACGCAACAGTAGCTTCACAAAGCACTCAAAGCAGCCACAGCACTTCCTACGCCAGTAAATACCCGAAATTGAAGCTTCCATTCTTCGATGAGAAACGAAATGATATAGAGGAGTATTTGTTGATGTTCGAAAAACAAGCGGAGGCAAATGACATCCCAAAGGAAAAGCGAGCGTTTGTTTTAGGGTGTTTCCTTACAAGTAAGGCGGTCAGTGTGTTCAACAATATGACTGTTGAAGAGCTTAAGAACTATGAAGGTCTAAAAAGAGCTTTATTAGAGAGGTACGGACTCACTGAAAGCGGTTACGGCGCCAAGTACAAGAACATGAGTCCTACAGAGGATGATAACCCTAGGGTGTATTTACAAAAGATAATTGAAGCTCTGAAAAAGTGGATTACCGCGGCGAATGTAACGATGACACCTGATGATCTTATTGAGTTTTTCTCAGTGGACAAGTATTTAAATACTGTCCCGAAGGAACTCGCTACCTACCTAAGGGAAACGAAGAAGAAAATACCGGAAGAGATAATAGTTAGTTCAGAAGGATACATGGAAGCACATCATTTAAAGTTCGTAACAAACAGTCACGCACGAAGTCACAATCACGCGAGTAGTATAAGAGGGATTTTGGACGAAAAAAACTGACCTTGAGAGGCGTGGTTACCCCACGCTTTTTTTCATAAAAGTAGTGACCAACATCATCAGGGCAGCAAACAAATGAAAGTAAAGATCAGTAGCGGAGCGGGCGACCCAAGACAGAGTCATGTCTGCCAGTAGCAGCGAGCCAGGGCTGGGCTCATTGCTACAAAGTGTCAGAGGAGTGGGCATCTCGCTAGAGAATTGCAAGCCCCTCCATATTTGCAACTGTAGTGTATACACAGAAGGTTTCCAGTAAACAAAAGGGCGATGAAGAGATCGACGCCGCATTTGGACTCGAAGTAGGCGGAGGAACCCCGTGTCGAATGCCTGTAGCATATGGGACGGTGAACGGATGTCGTGCCCAAACACTCCGTGATTCTGGTTGTAGTCATGTGATCGTACGAAAAGAGTACGTATCCGAGAAGTGTTATGTTGGTGACAGCGTAACGTTGAGGTTGATGGACAGAACGGTGATAGAGGCTCCACTCGCGACTATTGATGTGGATACCCCTTACTATGTGGGTAGGACGACCGCAGCAGTACTGCCGGGAGTCGCTTATGATTTAGTCATTGGGAATGTCAAAGGTGCATTACCCCCGTTCCAGCCGAACCTCGCATGGGAGTCGACTGTGTGTCGAGGTCCTAGTAATGTAGAGGACGAGCATAACCATAGAAGTTTGCTATTCCCCATCGCCGAGAGTGCTGAGGAAAGTTCTCAAGAAGAACCTACAGAGACTAATCATAGTTTTGGAATGGCGAGTTTGGAGAGGGAAGATTTTTACAGAGGGAAACCGTCAACGCCACAATCTCTGGACATCATCAGAAAAGATGTCGAGCCAACCAGTGAGCCATCATTGTGTGTGATGAAAGAGTCCCAAGGTTCATCTAAGGATGAAGAGGTTACAGAAGAAGAGATAGTTAAAGTCCTTACAAAACCACTGAAAAACGTTGAAGAAGGTACAGAAGTACCGGGTGTCCATGTGACATCGATTGTAGGGAGTACACATTGGTCTGACGAAACAGATCGTACTAATGAATATGGTGAGTCACGAAGAAGTGATATAGCCCCTCACACTCAAAGTTCCATCGAGGAAAAGACAGTAGCTGTGGGAGAGGAAGAAGCACCTCGCAGAAACATAACTGCACAGAAAGTTATAGGAGGCTGCGGTGAAATTATAGATGAAATGAAAGATGCGATGTCTCAAAGAGAGGAAGATAAAGAATGTAGTATAAAAGAAGTTTGTGATGGTATGCCGAAACGCAGGGAGAAGTTAAGGAGTCATTCTCAGCAGTATTGCTGGGACAGTGAGAATTTATTGCGTTTAGGATTAAAAGATGAGCACAAGGGGAGAGTGAAGTTCACTGAACTGTTTAGAAGAATGGCAAAGTCATTGTGCCAGAATACTCTGATAAAGGGAGAGGAGATGAGATGCCGAGACTGCCATGGAGAAGTGGTACAGTCGGTTAATGATACTAAGTGGCACAATGTAAGGTTTGAAAATGAGTTCTTAAGAGAAGACATTGGCAGCTTGGAAAATGTTTGGATAATAAAGGAAGATGTACGCGGAGAGAATGAGAAAGCATACTTCAGGACGATTAAAGAAGGAATGTCAGGAAAGGGTGTAAGAAGAACACTGATGATTGTGTATCAAAGAAAAATGCCGGCAAATAAGGTCATGGTAGGAATATTGGACAAAAGGAATGAGGCCGACTATTTTGTCGAAAATAGATTCAAATATTCTCTGACCCGGCGCGAACACCCGAATACTCTTAAGACTGGTCTACAAAGACTCCAGCAGATCGTATGCCGATGATACATTGAGTTCGTCTTCAGAAGCCTCTACAGAAGAAGGAGTGCAATGATAAATGAAGCCAATGTTTATTCACAAAATGTAAATAACGCAAAAATTATCAATTTGCTTCATGTTGGGTGGGCCAAAGATGTAATGGAGTGGTACATAATGTATATAAATTGTTTTCATTCATTTGTTTAAAATAAAGGTCAGGTATTGCTATTGCAATATTATTTGTTTTCTTTTATCTATATACTTAATGTATACTGCAATGGCCCGGTCAAAATACTGTAAATATGTTCTTTTATTGTAAGGAGAAATAACAACCAATGAGAACTCATCTTTTAAGACTTATTTTTAAAATCTGAATTGTCATTGGTCGTGTTGTCAAAGCTTTATTATTATTATATTATATTTTATTATTATTATTAATTATTAATTCTTATTTTATATTATATTATATATTATATTATAATATTTAAAAAAAAAAAAGAGAAAAAGAAAAAGTGTATTATAATATAATATATAAAATATATATATATATATATATATATATATATATATATATATATATATATATATATATATATATATATATATATATATATATATATATATATATATATAAATAAATATTTTATTGAATAAATGTATTTTTTGTTGAGGTGTGGCAGCCCATAAAGTCCGATTTTCGTGAATTTCTTATTCTGATTGGAATGTAAGATTGTTATTCCTTGAAATATAGTACGATATTACAAGGACTACCAATCCCGCCCATCCTTTAGATGTCTTGTATATATTTGTGTTACTAAATTAATTGATAAATATATATCATTTGACTTACTGTTTTTAAGGTTTGTGATTCGTCAGGCGTAATCTAAATTACTTGAATCCGTATAAATAGTAAAAGTAAGAATAATGTTGATCTTCCGCTTTTAAATTGTTGTTAACTAAGGGATACTGTTGGTGAGCTACATAAATGCCTCGAATCGATTTATTATTTGTTAGTTTGTTGTATTTGTAATTCAAGGAGTGATTTTATTCCACTATTATATACAAAAGTAAATATAATGAGTTTTAAATTAAATGTGGTCAATATAATTTCGATGTGTGAAATATTGCCGTTTGTTTATTGTAAATATTAAGGTGATTAAGTTTGTGATCTAAACAATTGTAAGTAGAGTGTAATTTTATATCATTGTTTGTTCAAAGCGTCGCTCAGAAGTGCATTTCTAAAGTTGTTGCATGGAGATAAGTTGCTAGTATTACTGGCAGGTAATGCTTGTATTCTATTGCACTTATTTCTGAAGTTCGCAATCAATATTTTGTGGGTTGGTAAATATAAAACAATTTGAAAGTTTTAAATATTGTTATTTTTACAATGGTTAATGGTTGTATTCATCAATTTTTGACAACTCATATTACTAATTGGAACCTATGCATAGAGAAACTGTTAATAAAAGTCAGTCTGTTCATTTAATTACTTGGTCACATTGACAAATCGACGTTTGCTGTAGATTTAATCTGATAAATTTTCAAGTTAAGATTAAAGATTACCTATAAATCAAATCTGTCCTATATATTTATAATTATTCCCTATTTATTTTAATACAACATTTTTGAACATAAATACTTTATATACTTATCATCATATTATGGGCGAGGATCTGTATAAATTTAATGTTGAAGTACTTTAACTATGTTAAGTTGTTTGCATATACATCATTTGAATGCACAATTTACATTATCGCAGGTATATTATATAATGGTCGTTGATGCTGTATTGCAAATATTATTTCAAACTAAAATATAATTGATTGTGGACTGAAGTTCAATATCTTCGGTGCGATGTATGTAGATCATCTGTGCATCGAACTGATGTTCATGGACTATAAAACTAATTTTTGTGAAAGCAGTACATCTATTATATTTTTTATTAAAGTTTTTTTTTCCCATTTATCCAGTAGTTTTTCTGAGTGTTGCCAAAGATACTTTATTTTTCTATTTATTCAAATATTCAGATAGTTATTATTTTGGTCTTAAAGTCATTGATTTTATGATCAAAACATTGATCATAAAACACAGGTGATTCCGATAACGAGTATATTGATGGACGTTTTCATATACAGCAACGAGCCCGTCAAACGATATAGAAAGGATCTTCAGGGAGATAAGGGTTGAGTTTTGAGTATATATTGACAATTACAACGTGTTGCACAGGCCGGACGTCATTCCACAGGAGGTCTAGAAACAGTTACAATATGGTTGAGGAAACTAGTAAGTGTAAATTGTTTGTGATTGTCACGGGGGCTGCCAAGAATTGTTTACTGCTGAAGAGTAAGTTTATGACGATATAATTTAATATCTTTTCAACCAATCCATTACACTAATTATATATATATATTCATATATATATATATATATATATAATATAATATACTAATATATTATATAATATATATTATTATAATACTTATTATACATATTATAATATTTTTAATTAATATATATAATATATATAATATATATAATATATATAGTATATATATAATAATATATAATATATTATAATATAAATAATATATATATAATATATAATATATAAATATATATATATATATAAATTATATAATAAAATATATTATATAATATTATTAATATATATATAATATATATATATATATAAATATATATATAATCTAATATATTATCCTAATTATATATTTATATAGTATATATATATATATAAATAATTAATATATATATATTATATAATATATATAATATTATATGATAATATATATATATATATATATAAATATATATATATATATAAATCTATATATATTAATAAATATATATATAATATATTATTTAATATATATATATATAATATTAATATATAAAAATATTATATATATATATATATAATATATATATATTATATA
>JABUQX010071302.1:2500-22500 GCA_015478945.1 Trachelipus rathkii | reverse complement strand
ACAATAATTGTGTATAAAAAAGTCGTAGAGTTAGAATAGGGAAAGCCAGTAACAAAAAGGGCATTCATAAAAAAAAAGCAGAGAAACTCTCCATATAACGAACTTTTGAACCCAAAACACTAAATGTGAAAACAGACATTCCTTGTTCTAAGCAAATAACATGGTTGCGAATAAAAAAACTTCACCTAAACTTAAGGTGGGGAGGGGCATGCAACCCTCTCCCAAAGGGAAAAAAAGCGAGGAAGCTCAAAAGTCACCTTCCCCCTCTTTGGTAGAGTAGTCATCTTCAAGTTCGGGAAGAGATCGTGAGTGTACGCCCCGAACGATTATGCACCTTTCTTTTCGCTTCTGCCAAACTCACATTCCTCTCCTCCAGGCATTCATTTACTAACTCAATCCACTTTTCCTTCGGTCTCCCAGCCGGTCGATTCATAGCACACTCACCACTATACATCCGATTACCCAACCGACTATCATCCATCCTTCCACTTAACTAAACCATCTCAATGAAATTTCATTTTTCCTCTCATTTACTTCTTTCTTCACAACGCACAACTCCCTAATGCGCCCATTCCTCATTTTAATAATTATTCACACACCTAGCACACCCCTGTGATTGTCCATCTGAACACATTGTATTTAGGTCTATATCTCTTATTTCAGACCATAGTTTCACTACTTTACATTAACACAAGTTAAAAAAAACTCATGTAAGACCCTAGCGAGCTCAAGACTTAGACCCTTTACATCCATCAAGGATATAATCGCATCATCCACCTTTCTACCAATCACAACTTTCCTACTACACTCAAATGACAAATTCCTCTATTTAGTCCAACACATATCCTAAATATTTAAACTCAGACACTTTTCCCAGCTGCTCACCATCCAACCTAACTTTAAACCGAGGACTATCCTCACTCACAACCATAACCTTACTCTTTTCTACGTTTACTTTCAAATCCCTCCTTTTACACACCCTGCCAAAACCATTTACCAATCCTCACAAACTATTTTCAGATTCACCACACAAAACCAAATCATCTGCATGTAATAGGTAGGCACCCTCCACAATCCTTTATTCTCCATCATTCTAACATCTTCCCCTGCCAACCCCACCTCTAATTCTTTCATAACCCCAACCCTATACAAATTTAATAACCAAGGAGACATAACACATCCCTGCCCCACTATGGTATTAATATTAAACCAATCACTTTCAGCTCCATTTAATTTACACACGCTTCACTATCGGCGTACATACTTTTGATTCCATTCAGAAGCCTACAAGCAACACCATATATCACTAACACCTGCAATAGAGCTTCCCCATTAATCCTTTCATTCGCCTGTTGCAAATCCATAAAACCTAAATGCAATTTATTCTTCTTGTCTCTCATTTTCTCCATCATTTGCTTCAAATGTAAACATTTGATCCATACATCCTCTACCTTGCTCTTTACCCATCAGTCCCTCAGGCACTTGACACGCTCTTTTTACCAAAATCCCACCGTATGTTTTCTTTAAAACACTCATTAAACTAATAAGTATATAATTCCTACAGTTACCCTTATCCCTCTTATCCTTCTATTATCGCTCTCCTCTAATCCTTCGGAAGCATACTCTTCATAAACGCTTTGTTAGACAACTTAAAAATCCACTCAATCTCCATCTCGCCTTCGTTCCTGACTATTTCACCAGTGATTTCATCTAAACCTGCAGATTTACCATTCTTCAAATTTCTCACTCTACCCATTTCCTCCCCCTTACAAATGGCCTCGTCCCCAAAATACCTATTCCTTCTTGCAATAAACATACAAACACACATTCACTATCACCTCTTCATTACTGCCAATGTTATGTAGATTTTCGAAGTGTTCCCTCCATACTCTCTTCACATCCATTATATATATATATATATATATATATATATATATATATATAATATATATATATATATATATATATATATATATATATATATATATATATATATATATATATATATATATATATATATATAATATAATATATATATATATATATATATATATATATTATATATATAATTTATTAAATATATATATACTATATATACTACTATATATAATATATATATATATATATATATATATATATATATATATATATATATATATATATATATATATATATATACGGACCAAACTCCAGGAGCGAAATGTAAACAGGGTAATAGTAGTAACAATGACAAACTCTATGGAATGGAGTGGAGCGACGCTCCCTGTACTCAGGAAAGACGGTGAGTGATATTTTCGGGGGCTCCCCGACGCGGGCTATCTTTTGGTGTACATTTTATGTACTTATGATTACCCTGGGGGGTTGCGCCCCCCGGGAACCTATATTTCTATTGATATTTTCATGTACGTGCGTGAGCACGTGTATGCGTGACCATATTGTGATGTACATCCAAGTCTGTTTTTCCCCTACCCCCCCTTTGTTCACCCACTACGCCCTACTAACCCATGTTTACTTACATGATCTACTTTCACGAAAGTAGCTGAGCTACTTTCATGAAAGTAGCTGAGCATCCTATGTACTTTCATGATCGTTTTTCCCTACTAACCCATGTGTGCGGCTCCGCCGCACACATGGTTTACTTACATGACCGTTTTTACCGTTTAAGTACACTTGGAAGTGTATTATGTACACTTGGCAGTGTAATAAGTACACTTGGGAAGTGTATTAAGTACAGTATTAAGTACACGTACTTAATGTTTCCGGGGTTTCCGCGCATTTCCGGTGTCCCCTTGCGGGGGACCGCACCCGTTGGCTCACAGGTTGAACCGTCCGCGTCGACTGCGCGCGTCGCTCGTGAGAATACTCTACTGTGTGACGTATGACGTCACATTTTAAAAATTATTATCCGAACTAGATTACGAATGGGTGCCAAGCGGCACTGAGATTCGATCACTGACCACATTGGTCTCTAATAAATAATATAATAAATAATAATAAATAATAACATAAATATTAATAATAATAATAATAATAATAATAATAATAATAATAATAATAATAATAATAATAATAATAATAATAATAATAATAATAATAATAATAATAATAATCTAATAATAATAATAATAATAATAATATAATAATAATAATTAATAATAATAATATATAATAATAATAATAATAATAATAATAATAATAAAATAAAGGGATTCGGATCTGGAGCTGGATAGCCGTGTGGATTATAGATATTAATATATAGTATATAATATATATAATATAATTATATATATATATATAATAATATATTATATATAATATATATAGATATATATATATATATATATATTATATTATATAGTATATAGATATATATAATATATATATATATAATATATATATCATTTAACGTGACCATTATGCTCCTGTACATCCATGAGTTCATCATGAACCGTTCATAATGAACGTATCCTATGACGTCACGTTCATGGATACATGAACAGACAACATATATATATATTATATAATATATTATATATATATATATATATATATAATATAGTTATAATATATATATATATATATATTATATATATATATATATATATATAATATATTATATATATAATATATAGATATTATATATATATATTATATATATATATATTATATATATATATATATTTATATATATATATAATATATAATATATATAAAAATATATAATAATATATATATATATTATATATATTAATATATATATATATTATATATATTTATTGTTGTATATATATAGAGAGAGAGAGAGAGAGAGAGAGAGAGAGAGAGAGAGAGAGAGAGAGAGAGAGAGAGAGAGAGAGGAGAGAGAGAGAGAGAGAGAGAGAGAGACAACGGGAGGAGGAGAGAGAGAGGAGAGAGAAAAAGAGAAGAGAAGAGACGAGAGAGAGAGAGAGAGAGAGAGAGAGAGAGAGAGAGAGAGAGAGAGAGAGAGAGAGAGAGAGAGAGAGAGAAAGGCGTTGACGAAGGAGGGACCCAAAGGTGAACCCAAAGTCACACCATCAATTTATTGATAAAGGATGTCATTAAAAAGAAAAATAGAATCTGAGGTGGCAAAAGTCTTTCGAAATTTCTTGTACCACTGATTGACCTTATTACCCACAACCAACATACCTTTCATAGTTTTTTTGAATTCATGGATTATATCACATCTCTTTCACTCCCTTAAGTCTTTATGGTGAGTTTTGATGTTCAGTCCTTTTTTACTAACGTTCCTGTTGCCGAAACCCGTGAGTTCATATCCAATACTTTTTCTAACCAAGAGTGCTTAGGGAGTCTCGATAAAAAATAATATTCAAAATTTACCACTTTAGCCACCTCAGATTCTATTTTTCTATAACATCCTTTTTCTTCTTTTTCATCTTTTTCTTCTTTTCCTTTTTTCTTCTTTTTCTTCTTTTTCATCTTTTTCTTTTTACTTTTTTTTCTTAATTTTCTTCTTCGAAATTTTTTTCTTCTTTTTCTACATTTCTTCTTTTTCTTATTTTTCTTTTCTTTCTTTTTTTCATTTTTTTCTTTTTCCTTTTCTTTTTTTCTTCTTTTTCTTCTTTTCCTATTTTTTGGTATTTTTCCTCTTTTTCTTCTTTTTCTTTTTCATTTTCTTCTTTTTTTATGTTTTTCTTCTTTTTCTTTTTCTTTTTTCTTTTTCTTCTTTTACTTCTTTTTCTTCTTGTTCTTTCTTTTCTTCTGTTTTTTCTTTTTCTTCTTTATCTTCCTTTTCTTAATTTTCTTCGTTTTCTTCTTTTACTTATTTTTCTATTTTTTTCCTCTTTTTCTTCTTTTTTTACTTTTTCCTCTTTTTCTTCTTTTTCTTTTTTCATTTTTTTCTTCTTTTTCTTTTTTCTTCTGTTTCTGCTATTTCTTCTTTTTCTTCTTTTTCATTTTCCCTTCTTTTTCTTTTTTCTTTTCTTTATCTTCTTTTTCTTCTTTTTCTTATGTTTTATTTTAATTCTTTTTCTTCTATTCCTTTTACTTATTTTTCTTCTTTTTCTTCTTTTCTTCCTTTTCTTCTTATTCGTCTTTTGCGTCTGTTTCTTATTTTTCTTCTTTTTCTTCTTCTTCATCTTTTTCTTCTTTATCTTCTTTTTCTTCTTCTTCATTTTCATTTTTCCTCTTTTTCTTCTATTTCTTCTTTTTCTTTTTCTTATTTTTACTTTTTCTTATTTTTCTTTTTTTCTTCTTTTTTCTTTTCTTTTTATTCTTCTTTTTCTTATTTTTCTTCTTATATTCTTTTGTTTCTTTTTTTATCTTTTTCTTCTTTTTCTTCTTGTTCTATTTTTTCTTCTGTTTCTTTTTTCTTCTTTTCCTTTTTTTTTTACTTTTTCCACTTTTTATTCTTCTTCATTTTTTCATTTTTCCTTCTTTTTCTTTTTCCTTCTTTATCTTTTTTCTTCTTTTTCATCTTTTTTTTCTTGATCTTCTTTTTCTTTTGTTTCTTCTTTTCCTATTTTTCTTCCATTTCTTCTTTTTCTTTTTTGTTCTTTTCATTTTTCTTCTTCTTCTTTTTCTTATATTTCTTTTCCTTCTTTTCTTTTTTTCTTCTTTTCCTTCTTTTTCTTAATGTTCTTCTTTTTTCTTTTTATTTTTTTTATTTTTTCTTTTTCATTTTCTCTTATTTTTCTTTTTTTCCTCTTTTTCTTCTTTTATCTTTTTCTTCTTTTTCTTCCTTTTCTTCTTGTCCTTCTGTTTTTTTCCTCTTTTCTTCTTTTTTTCTATTTCTTCTTCTTTTTTTCTTTTTTCTTCGTTTTCTTCGTTTTCTTTTTCCTTTTTTTCTTCTTTTTCTTTTTTTTCCCTCTTTTTCTTCTTTCTCTTCGTTTTCTAACTTTTCTTTTTTCTTCTTTTTCTACTACTTCTTTTTCTTTTTTCTTCTTTTTATTCTTTTCCTTATTTATCTTCTTTTTCTTCCTTTTCTTCTTTTTTTTCTCTTCTTTTCCTTCTCTTTCTTCCTTTTTCTTATTTTTCATTTTTTCTTCTTTTTCTGTTTTTCTTCTTATGCTTCTTTTTTTCTCTTTATCTATTTCTGCTTTTTCTTCTTTTACTTCCTTTTCTTCTTTTCCTTACTTTTCTTCTTTTTTCTCTTTTTCTTCTTTTTTCCTTTTTTCTTCTTATTTCTTCTTTTTCTTTTTCTTCTTTTTCTTTTTTTGTCTTCTTTTTCTTCTTTTTTTATCATTTTCTTCTTTTTCTTCTTTTCCTTTCTATCTTCTTTTTCTTTCTTTTCTTTTTTCCTTTTTCTTTTTTCTTTCTCTTTTTTTCTTCTTGTTTTTCTTTTTCTTATTCTTTTTCTTTTTTTCTTCTTTTTCTTTATTCTTCTTTTTATTTTTTATCTTCTTTTTCTTCTTATTCTTTTTATTTTTCATGTTCTTCTTGTTCTTCTTTTTCTTCTTATTCTTTTAATTTATTTCTTCCTTTTCTTTTTGCTTCTTTTTCTTCTTTTTTTCTTTTCTTTTTTCTTCTTTTCATCTTTTTCTCTTATTTCTTCTTTTTCTTATTCTTCTTTTTCTTCTTTATCTTATTTTTCATATTTTTAATTTTACTCTTTTTCTTCTTTTTCTTTTTTCATTTTTTCTTTTCTCTTTTTTTTATTCATTTTCTTTTTCTTCTTCTTTTTTTGTTTCTTCTTTTTCATCTTTTTCTTCTTCTATTTTTTCTTCTTTTATGTTCGTTTTCTTTTTTTCTTCTTTTTCCTCTTTTTCTTTTTCTTCCTTTTCTTTTTTCCTCTTTTTCTTCTTTTTCTTCGTTTTCTTCCTTTTCTTTTTTCTTTTTTTCTTCTTTTTTCACTTCTTTTTCTTCTTTTTCTTTTTTCTTTTCCTTATTTATCTTCTTTTTCTTCTTTTTCTTCCTTTTCTTCTTTTTCTTCTTTTCTTCTTTTTTCTTCTTTTTGTTTTTCTTCTTTTTCTTCTTTTTTTCTTCTTTTTTCATCTTTTCTTCTTTTTTCCTTTTATCTTCTATCTTCTTTTCTTCCGTTTCTTTTTTTTCTTCTTTTCCTTTTTATCTTTTTGTCTCCTTTTTCTTCTCTTTTTCATCCTTATCTTCTTTTTCTTCTTTTTCTTTTTTCTTATTTTTCCTTTTCTTCTTTTTTATTTTTCTTTTTTCTCTTTTTCCTTCTTTTTCTTTTTCTCCTTTTTCTTAGTTTTCTTCTCTTCTGTTTCAATTTTTCTTCATTTTCATTTTTCTACTTTTTCTTTTTTATTCTTATTCTTATTATTATTCTTGTTGTTATTGTTCTTCTTTTTCTTTTTTCTTTTTTTCTTTTTCTTCTTTTTCTTCTTTTTCTTCTTTTTCATATTTTTCTTCTTGTTATTCTTTTAATTCTTTCTCTTCTGTTTCTTCTTTTTCTTCTTTTTCTTCTCTCTTCTAATTTTTTTCTTTTTTTTCTTTTTCTTTTTTTCTTTTTCATCTTTTTTTTCTTTTTTCTTTTCTTCATTTACTTCTTTTTCCTTTTTCTTCTTTTTATTTTTTTCTTGTTTTTTTTTTCTTTTTTTTATCTTATTTTTCTACCTTTTCTTCTTTTTCTTCTTCTTTTTTCTTTTTCTCCTTTTCTTATTTTTCGTTTTTTCTTTTTTTTCTTTTACTTCTTTTTCTTCTTTTCCCTCATATTTTTCTTCTTCTTTTTTTCGTTTTCTTTTTTTTCTTCTTTTTCTTCATCTTTTTATTCTTATTTTTTCCTATTTTTCTTCTTTTCTTTTTCTTTCTTCTTCTTTTTCTTATTTTTAATTTTTTATTCTTTTATCTTCCCTTTCTTTTTTTATCCTTTTCCTTCTTTTTCTTCTTTTTTATTTCTTCTTTTTCTTATCTTTCATCTTTTTCTTCTTTTCATTCTTTCCTTCCTTTTGTTCTTTTTCTTCTATTTCTATTTTTTTATTTTTTCTCTTTCTTCTTTTTTTTCAGTTTCTTTTTTTTCTTTTTTCTTCTTGCTTCATTTTCTTTTTTCCTTTTTTTTCTTTTGTATTCTTTTTCTTCTTTTTCTTTTTCTTGTTTGTTATTTTTTCTTTTTTTCTTTTTCCTTTTTTCCAAATTTTCTTCTTTTTCTTTTATTTATTTTTTCTTCTTTATCTTCTATTTGTGTTTTTTCTTCTTTTTCTTATTTTTCTTCTCTTCTTCTTTTTCTTTTTTTTCTTTTTCTTCTTTTCCTTTTTTATCTTCTTTTTCTTCCTTTTCTTCTTTTTCTTCTTTCACATCTTTCCCTTCTTTTTCTTTTTCTTATTTATCATTTTTAATTTTTCTTTTTCTCTTCTTTTCTTTTTCTACTTTTCCATTTTCTTCTTTTTCTTCTTTTTCTATTTCTTGTTTTTCTTCCTTTACTTCTTTTTCTTCTTCTTTTTCTTCTTTTCCTTCTTTTTCTTCCTTTACTTCTATTTTTTTTTCTTTTTCATCTTTTTTTCTCTCTTTCTTCTTTTTCTTTTTTTCTTCTTTTTCTTTTTTCTTCTTTTTCTATTTTTCTTTTTTTTTCTTCTCTTCTTTTTCTTTTTTTAACATTTCCTTTTTTTCTTTTTTTTCTTTTTTCTTCCTTTTATTCCTCTTTTTTCTTCTTTTTCTTCTTTTCCTTCTTTGTTTCTTTTTCATTTTTCTTTCTTTTCTTCGTTTTCTTATTTAGTTTTTCTCTTTTTCTTTTTTTTCTTTTTTACCTTTTTCATTTTTCTTATGTTTCTTCTTTTTATTCTTTTTCTTCTCATTTTTCCTTCTTTTCTTCTTCTTTTCTTCTTTTTCTTCTTTTTATTCTTTTTCTTGTTTCTTTTTTTCTTCTTTTTTTCTTTTTCTTCCTTTTCTTCTTTCTTTTTTTCTTCTTTTCATTTTTTTCTTCTTTCTCTTCTTTTCTTATTTTTTTTTCTTCCTTTTCTGAATTTTATTCTGTTTCTTTTTTATTCTTTTTCTTTTTTTCTTTAATTTTTCCCTTTTCCTTTTCTTCTTTTTCTTTTTCTTCCTTTTTTTCTTCTTTTCCCTATTTTTCTTTTTTTCCTCTATTTCTTTATCTTCTTTTTTCTTTTTCTACTTTTTCTTCTTTTCTTTCTTTTCTTCTTTTACTTCTTTTTCTTCTTATGCTTATTTTACTTCTTCTCTTCTTTTTCTTCTTTTCCTTATTTTTGTTGTTTTTTTCTTTTTCGTTTTTGCTTTTGTCTTTTTTTCTATTTCTCTTTTCTTCTTTTTCTTTTCTCTATCATTTTTCTATTTTTTTTCTTTTGATTCTTTTTTTTCATTTTTTCTTTCTCTTTTTCTTCTTCTTCTTTTACTTCTTTTTCTTCTTTTTCTTCTTATTTTCCTTTTTCTTATATTTTTTATTTTCCTTCTTTTTCTTCTTGTTCTTCTTTTTCTCTATTTTTTCTTTTTCTTCTTTTACTGCTTTTTCTTCCTCTTCTTTTTTTCCTTCTTTTTCTTTATTTTCTTCTAATTCTTCTTCTTCTTCTTTTACTTCTTTTTCTTCTTTTTAATTTTTCTCTTTTTCTTCTTTTTCTTTTATATTTTGTCTTTTTGTTATCTATTTCTTTTCTTCTTTTTCTTTTTTCTTCTTTTTCAATTTTTACTTTTTTCTTATTTTTTTTCTTCGATTTCTTCTTTTTCTTATTTCTGTTCTTTTTCTTTTTTTTCTTTTTTCTACTTTTTTATTTTTCTTTTTTTATTCTTTTCCTTGATTTCTTGTTTCGCTTCTTTATCTTCTTTTTCTTTTTTTTCTTTTTTCATTTTTTCATCTTTTTTCTTCTTTTTCTTCTTTTTTCTATCTTCATTTTCTTCTTTTTCATCTATTTTCTCTTTTTTTTCATTTTTTTCTTTTTCTTTTTCTTATTTTTCTTTTTTTTCTATTTTTTTATTTTTAATCTTTCTTTTTTTTTATTTTTTCATTTTCATATTTTTCTATTTTTTCTTCTGTTTCTTCTTCTTCATCTCTTTATTCTTTTTCTTTTATTCCTTTTTCTTCTTTTTTCTTTTTTTCCTTTTTCTTGTTTCTTATTTTTTTTTTCTTTTTCTTTTTTTCTTTTTATCTTCTTTTTCTTTTTTATTCTTTTTTATCTTTCTTTTCTTCTTTTTCTTATTTTCTTTTTATTCTTCTGTTTTATTTTTATTTTTTTCTTCTTTTCCTTTTTCTTCTTTTTCTTATTTGACTTCTTTTTCTCTTTTCTTTTTTTTCATTTTTCTTCTTTTTCCTTTTATTCCTTTTGTTTTTTCTTTTTCGCCTTTTATTTTCCTTCTTTTTCTTCTTTTTATTTTTTCTCTTCTTTCTCTTGGTTTTCTTCTTTTCCTTCTTTTTATTCTTTTTCTTCTTTATCTTCTTGTTCATCTTTTTCTTCTTTTCTTCTTTAAGTTTAATCTTCTTTTTTTCTTTTTTCACTTCTTTTATTCTTTTTTCTCTTTCTTCTTTTTCTTTTTTTTCCTCTTTTTTTATTTTTCTTTTTTTCTTCTTATTTTCTTTTTTCTTTTGCCTTCTTTTTGTTTTTCTTTTTATCTTCTTTTTCGTTTTTCTCTTCATTTTCTTATTTTTCTTATTTTAGTTCTTTTTCTTTTTTATTCTTTTTCTCTTTTTCATATTTTTCTTCTTTTTCTTTTTTTCTCCTATCCCTTTTTTTCTTCTTTTTCTTTTCTTTCTTTATTCTTAATTTTTTTCTCTTTCCCCTTTGTCTTTTTCTTCAATTTTTTTTTCTTTTTCACTTCTTTTTCTTGTTTTCTTCTTTTCATTCTTTTTTCTCTTTTTCTTCTTTTTCATCTTTTTTTTCTTTTTTTATCTTCTTATTTCTTCTTTTTCTATTTTTACTTCATTTTCTTTTTCGTTTTTCCTTTTCTTGTTCTTTTTATTTTCTTCTTTTTCTTCTTTTTCTCCTATATCTGGTTTTTCTTTTTTTCTTTCTTTTTTCTTTTCCTTCTTTTCTTCTTTTTTATTTTTTGTTCTTTTTGTTCTTTTTCTTTTTTCTCTTCGTTTTCTTTTTTAGTTCTTTTTCATCTTTATTTCTTTTTCTTTTTCTTCTTTTTCTTCTTAATCTTTTTCTTCTTGTTTTTCTTTTTCTTTTTTCTTCTTTTTTTTCTTCTTTTCCTTCTTTTTCTTATTTATCTTCTTTTTCGTATTTCTCTTCTTTTTCTTCTTTCTTTTTTTCTTTTTTTAATTTTTTTTTCTTTTTTATTTTTTTTCTTCTTTTTCATCTTTTTATTCTTCTTCATTTTCTTATTTTTCTTCGTTTTCTTTTCTTTCTTATTTTTCTTCCTTTGGTTTTTTTTTCCTCCTTTGCTTTTTCTTTTCTTTTTTTTCTTTATTTTCTTTTTTATCTTCTTTTCCATCTTTTTATTTTTTATTCTTTTTCTTTTTGTTCTTTTTTTCTTCTTTTTCTCCTTTTTCTTTTAGTTTTTTTCTTTTTCTTTTCTTCTTTTACTTTTTTCTTTTTTTATCTTTTTCTTTTTTTCCTTTTACATTTTGTTTTTTTCTTCTTTTTCTTCTTTTTTCGTATTTTTCTTCCTTTTCTTTTTTCATTTTCTTCTTCCTTTTCTTTTATTTCTTGTTTCTTCATGTTCTTCTTTTTCTTCTTGCTCTTCTTTTTTCTTCTATTTTTCCTTGTTTTTCTTCTTCTTTTCATTTTAATTCTTATTGTTTTTCTTTTCTTCTTTTTCTTTTTTCTTTGCGTTCTTTTTTTCTTTTTTTTAATTTCCTTTTTTCTTCTTTTCCTTCTTTTTTTCTTCTTTTTCTTTTTTCCTATTTTTCTTCCTTTTCTTTTTTTCCTTTTCTTCTTTTTCTTTTCATTATTTTTTTCTGCTTTTTCCTTTTTACTCTTCTTTTTCTTTTTACCTTCTTTTTCTTCTTTTCTTTCTTCTTTTTTCTTCTTGTTCTTTTTCATCTTTTTTTCTCTTTCTTCATTTACTTCTTGTTTATATTTTTCTTCTTTTTCTCTTTTCTTCTTTCTTCTTCTTTTTTCTCCTTTTTTTCTTTTTCTTCTTTTTCTTCTTTTTATTCTTTTTGTTCTTATTTTTTTGTTCTCTTTTTTTCTTTTTCTTTGTTTACCTCTTTTCCTTCTTATTCATCTTTTTCTTCTTTTTCTCTTTTCTTCTTTCATCTTCTTTTTCATTCTTTTTTTCTTTTCCTTCTATTTCTTCTTTTTCTTTTTTCTTCTTTTTCTTTTTCTTTTTTCTCTTTTTTTCATCTTTTCCTTTTTTCTTCTTTTTCTTCTTATTTTCTTTTTCTTTTTTTCTTTAATTTTTTCTTCTTTTTCTTCTTTTACTTCTTTCTCTTCTTCTTCATCTTTTTCTTCTTGACCTTCTTTTTCTTCTTTTTCTATTTTGTTTTCTTTTTTTCTTATACTTCTTGTTCTTCTGATTCTTCGTTTTCTTTTTTTCTTTTTCTTCTTTTTCATCTTTTTCTTTTTTCTTTCCTTCTTCTTTTTGCACTTTTTCTTTTTTTCTTTTTCTTCTTCTTTTTCTTCTTTTTTTTTTTTCTTTTTCTTTTTCTTTTCTATTCTTTACATTGTTACATTTCTTCTTTTTTTCTATTTCTTGTTTTCCTTTTTTCCTTTATTTTCTTTCATTTTTCTGATTCCATTCTTTTTCTTCTTTTCTTCTTTTTCATTTTTTGTTCTTTTTCTGTTTTTCTTTATTTTTATATTTTTCTTCTTTTAGTTCTTTTTCCTCTTTCTGTTTCTTCTTGATCTTTTTCTTCTTTTCCTTCTTGTTCATTTTTTCTTCCTTTTCTTTTTTATCTTTTTCTTTGTTTTCTTATTTTAATTTTTTACTTCTTTTTTTCTTCTTTTCCTTCTTTTTTTGTATTTCTCTTCTTATTCTCATTTTTCTTTATTTTCTTCTTTTTCTGTTTAATTTTCCTTCTTTATCTTCTCTTTTCTCTTCTTTTTTCTTTTGCTTCTTTTTCTTCTTTTTCTGTATTTTCTTCTTTTACTTATTTTTCTTTGTTTTCTTCTCTTTTTCTTTTTTTCTTTTTTTCTTCTTTTTCTTCTTTTACTTTTTTCTTTTTTTGTCTTATTTCTTCTTTTTCTTTATTATCTTTATCTCTTCTTTTTCATCTTTTTCTTTTTTTTCTTCTTTTTCTTCTTATAATTTTTTCTTCTTTTTCTTTTTCTTCTTCTACTTTTTCTATTTTTCTTCTTTTTCTTTTTTTTTTTACATTTTTTCTTTTCTTATTTTTCTTCTTCTTCTTCTCCTTCTTTTACTTCTTTTATTTTTTTTTTTTTCTTCCTTTGCTTCTTTTTCTTGTTTTTCTTCTCCTTATTTTTTTTATTCTTCTTGTTTTTCTTTTTCTTCTTTTTCCTTTTTTCTTCTTTCTTTTGTTTCTTATTTTCTTATTCTTATTTTTCTTTTTTCTTCTTTTTCTTTTTTCATCTTTTTCTTCTTTATCTATTTTGTCTTCTTTTTCTTCTTTTCTTTATTTTCTTTTTCTACTTTTTTCTTTTAATTTTTATTCTTCTTTTTCTTCTTTTTCTACTTTTCTCTTATTTTTCTTCTTTTTCTTTATTTCTTCTTTTCTTGTTCTTGTTTTTCTTTTTTTTCTTTTTTTTCTGATTCTTTCTTTTTCTTCCTCTCTTCTTTTTCATTTTTTTGATCTTTTTTTCCCGCTCATTTTCTTCTTTTTCTATTTTTGGTTCCTTTTCCTCTTTTTTTGCTTTTTTTCTTCTTGATTTGTTCTTATTGTTAATCTTTTTCTTCTTTTTCTTTTTTCTTTTTTATTCTTTTTCTTCGTTTTCTTTGTTTTATTTTTTTTACTTCTTTTTCTTCTTTTTATTTGTTTATCTTTTTTTTACTATTTTTATTCTTTTTCTTTCTTTTCATTTTTTTTGTATTTCTGTCCTTTTTCTTCTTTTCTTCTCTTTTTTCCATTTCCTTTTTCCATTTTTCCACTTTTTTCCTGCTTTAGTTCCGAATTGCTTTTTTCATTTGTTTGCCATTTGTTTCTTTCTTTCCTTTCTTTTTTTTAGTATGATCTTCTTTTTCTTCTTTTTCTTTTTTATCTTCTTTTTCTTCTTTTCTTCTTTTTCTTTATTTTCTTTTTTCTCTTCTTTTTCATCTTTTTCTTTTTCTTCTTTTTCTTTTTGTTTTTTTTCTTTTTTCTTCTTTTTCCTTTTTTCTTCCTTTTCTTTTTTTATTTTTCCTTTACATTTTTCTTATTTTTCTTCTTTTTCTTCTTCTTCTTTTCCTTCTTTTTCTTCTTTATTCGTCTTTTTCTTCCTTTTCTTTTTTCATTTTTTTCTTCTTTTGCTTCTTTTTCTTCTTGTTCTTCTTTTTCTTCTTGTTTTTTTACTCCTTTTTCTTTTTTTTCTATTTTTTCTTGTTTTCTTTCATCTTATTATTATTCGTCTTGTTTTCCTTTTTTTCTTCTTTTTGTTCTTTTTTTTCTTCCTTTTCTTTTTTTTTCTTTTTTCTTCTTTTTCTTTTTCCTATTTTTCTTTTTCTTTTATATTTTTTTTCTTTTTTTCTCTTTTTTTTCTTTTCTTTTTCTTCTTTTTCTATTTTTCTTCTTGTACTTTTTCATCTTTTCCTTCTCTTTCTTTTTTTTCTTCTTTTCATATTTTTCTTCTTTTCTCTTTTCTTCTTTATTTTCTTCTTTTTCCTTTTTCTTCTTTTTCTTTTCTCTTCTTTTTTGCTTTTTTCGCTTTATTTTCTTTTTTCTTCTTTTTTCTTATCTATTTTGTCTGAAGACTCGTCTTCAACTTTTTCTTCTTTTTCTCTTTTTCTCTTCGATATTCTGTTTTCGTTTTGTTCTTTTATTTTCACTTTTTTTCTCTTTCTTTTTCTTTTTCTTTTATCTTTTTCATTTTTCTCTTCTTTTTCTTTTTCTTTTCTTCCTTTTACATTTTTATTGTACAGCTGCATCTGTTCCTCACTCATCTTGTTTATTCTTCTTGTTCTTCAATTTTTTTTTCGTTATTTATCATTTTTATCAAACTTTTTTTTGTCCTTTTTTCTTCTATTTATTCTTTTTCTGCTTTTTTTTTCTCTTTATATTGAGTTTTTCTTTATATTTGTTTTTTTTCTATATTTTCCTGTTCTTTTTCTTATTTTCGTGGCTTCCTTTTCTTCCTTTTCATCTTTTCTTGTTTCTTCTTTGTCTCTTTTCTTTTTACATCTTCCTTTCTCTTTTTTTCTTCTATTTCTTCTGTTTTTCTCTTTTTTTTTTTTCTCCTTTTCTTTTTTTTCTCAATTATAAGCCGTTTTCGTTTTCTTCTTTTTATTCTTTTTTTTATTATTCTTGATTTTCATTTATACTTGTTCTTCTTCTTATATATATTTATATTTATTATATATATTTATATATATATAATATGTATATTATATATATATATTTCAGTATATAAATTGTAATATCTAAGTGATTCAATATAAATATATGTGAATATATACATTACATAATATATATGTAATAACTACGTAATATATTTATATTATATATAATATATATATATATATATATATATATATATATTATATATAATTTATATTAATAATATATATATATAAATATATATATATATATAGTAACACATAATATATTAAATATCATATATATTCTTGTTTTTTTGTGTATGTAATTTATTTTATATATATATATATATATATATATATATATTATTATATATATTAAGAAATATATTACAATATATAAAAGTTTATTTTTTAATATACAATCCATAATATATATATATATATATATATATATATATATATATATATTCTTTTTCTTCTTTTTTCTTCTCCTTCCTTTTCTTAGATTCTTTTCATTCAATTCTTTTTCTTCTTTTACTTTTTCTTCCTTTTCTTCTTTTTCTTTTTCTTCCTTTTCTTCTTTCTCTTTTTCTTCTTTTTCTTTTTTCATTTTGTCCTTCTTTTTCTTCGTTTTCATCTTTTTCTTTTTTCTATTTTTTTCTTTTTATTCCTTTAATTCTTTGTATTCTTTTCCTTCTTCTTGTTTTTCTTTTTATTCTTTTTCTTTTTCTTCTTTTTCTTTTTCTTTTTCTGTTCTTTTCCATTTTATCTTTTCCTTCTTTATTTTCTTTTTCTTCTTCCTTTTATTTTCCTTTTTTTCTTCTTTTTTATTCCTTTTGCTCCTTTTTTTTTCTTATTTCTTTTTCTTCTTTTTCTTCATGGTCATCTTATTCTTCTTTTTCTTTTTTTCTTCTTTTCTTTTTCTACTTTTTCTTTTTTCTTTTTTTTCTTTTTTTTCTTTTTTTCTTTTTTTCTTCTTTTTCATTTTTTCCTTCATTTTCTTCTTATTTTTCTTCTTCTTTTCCTAATTTTTCTTCCTTTTCCTCTTTTTCTTCTTTTTAATTTTCTTCTTATACTTTTCTTCTTCTTTTCTTCTTTTCTCCTACTTCTTGCTCTAGTTCTTCTCTTTTCTTCTTGTCGTCTTTTTTCGTCTTTTTCTATTTTGTGTTATTTTTCTTCTTTTGATTCTTATTTTCTTGTTGGTATTCTTTTCTTGTTTTTTGTCCTTGTTCTTTAATTCTTTTCTTACCTTTTAACATTTCTTCTTTTTCTTTGTTCTTCTTTTTCTTCTCTCTATTTTTTCTTTTTTGTCTTTTTCTCGATTTTTTTTCTTTTTTCTTTTTCGTGCTTCTCGCTTGCGTGGCCTTTGCCTTTTTTCTTTTCTTTCTTCTTTATTGTCGTTTTTTTCTTTTTTCTCTTGTTGTTTCTTAATTTTCTTCGTTTTTCTACTTTTCTTCTTGTTCTTCTTTGTTCTATCTTTCTTCTTTTTTCTTCTTTTTCTTTTTTCTGTTTTTCCTTTCTTTTCTTCTTTTTAATTTTTAGTTTTATTTTTTTTCTTTTTCTTTTTTGCTTTTTTCTTTTTCTTTTTTCTTTTCCTTCTCTTTTTCTTTTTCTTCTTTCTTTTTCTTATTTTCTTTCTTTTTCTTTACCTTACTTTCTTCTTTTTTCTTCTTTTTCTTCTTTTTCCTTCTCTCTTCTTCTTCTTCTTTCTTCTTTTTCTTTTTTCTTCCTTTTATTTTTCTTTTTCTTTTTTTATTTTTTTCTTTTATTTTCCTTCTTTTCTTTTTCTTTTTCTTCTGTCTCATTATTTTACTTTTTTATCTTTTCTTCTTTCTCATTTCCTTCTTGTTTTCTTCTCGTTCATTCTTCTTCTTTTACTTTTTTTTCTTCTTTTCTTCTTGAATTCTTCTTATTCTATTTTCTCTTTTCTTATTGCTTCTTTTTTTTTTCTTTCTGCTCGTGTTTATTTCTTTTCTTCCTTTTTCTTTTTCTTATTCTCTTCTTTTTCTTTTTTATTTTTCCTCTTCATTTTTGTTTTCACTTTGTCTTCTTTTTCATCTTTTTCTATTTTCTTCCTTTCTTCTTTTTCCTTCTTTTTTTCTTTTTCTTCTTTTTCTTCTTCTTCTTTTTATTCTCTTTCTTCTTTTTTTCTTTTTTTTTCTTTGGCTAATGTTTATCTTTTCTTTTTTTTCTTCTTCTTTTTTCTTCTTCTTCTTCTTTTTCTGCTATTCTTCTTTTTCTTTTTTCTTCTTTTTCGCTCTTTTCTTCTTTTTCTCTTTTTCTTTTCTCTGCTTTTTCTTTTCCTCCTTTTTCTTCTTTTCTTCTTTATTCTGATTATTTTGATTTTATTTTTTTATTTTCTTTTTCTTCGTTTTATTTTTCTCCTTTTATTTTTTCTTTCAATTTTCTTTTTTTTCTTTTTGTTTTTTTCTTACAATCTATGAAAAACCTATTTTGCATTTTTTATTTTCTTCTTATCGTTGATGTTTTTTTTTTTTATTTTTGCTTACAAATCATTTTTTTATTCTTTCAAATTTTTTCTTCTTTTATTTTTTCTTTTTTTATTCTTTTTCACTGTCTTTGTGTTTCTTGGTTATCTTTACCTTCTTTTTTGTTTTTATCTTCTTCATCTTTATCTTTCGTTTTTTTTTTCTTTTTTCTTTTTCTCTTTTTTTTTTCTTCTTTCTTCCTTTTTCTTCTTATTTTCTTCTTCTTCTTCTTTCTTTTTATCTTTTCTTTTCTACTTTTTTTCCTTTTCTTTCTTTTATTTCCTGATTTTTTTTTTCTTCTCTTTTTCTTTTCTTCTAATACTTCAATTTCTTATTCTTTTTCTTCTTTTTCTTTTATAGTATATAAATATATGCATAACTATATATATAAAAATATATAATATAATATATATATATATATATAATATATATATATATATATATATATATATATATTATATATATATATATATATATATATATATATATATATATATATATATATATATATATGATAAATTTTCTTCATTTTCATCTTTTTCTTCTTTTTTCTTTTTTTGTTTTTTTTTCTTTCTTTTCCTTTTTTCCTTTTCTCTTCTTTTTCTTTTTCTTCTTATACTTTTTCTTTTTTTTTTTTTTCTTTTTTTTTTTTACATTTTTTTTTTTTTTTTTCTTTTTCTCTTTCCTTCTTCTTCTTCCTCTTTCGTCTAAATTTTTTCTGTTTCTTTTTCATTTTCTATTTCAT
Source organism: Trachelipus rathkii (assembly GCA_015478945.1). Lineage (NCBI taxonomy): Eukaryota > Metazoa > Arthropoda > Malacostraca > Isopoda > Trachelipodidae > Trachelipus > Trachelipus rathkii. The sequence goes on along the minus strand of JABUQX010071302.1, from coordinate 4,035 downwards.
TTTCCTTTACGTTCTTCTGTTTTCTTCTTATTCCTCTCTTTCCTACTTCTGTATTTTATTTTCTACTTCTCATTTCTTCTTCTCTCACTATTCTTGTTTTTCTTTTTCTTCTTTTTCCTTTTTTCTTCTTTCTTTTCTTTCTTTTTTTCTTTTCTTAGTTTTCATTTTTGCTTCTTTTTTCTGTTTTTCTTCTTTTCTTCTTTTTCTTTTTTTTTTTTCTTTTTTTACTCGTTATAAGATGTGCCGAATCATTGTTTTCTTTTCTTATTTTTCCTGTTTTTTCCTTCTTTTTCTTTCTTTTTTCTTCTTCTTTTTCTACGTTTCCTTTTTTGTTTTTCTTTTTCTTCTCTTTCTACTTTTTCTCTATTCTTTTCTTTTTCTTTTTTTCTTGGTTTTCTTATATTTCTTGTTTTTCTTTTTTTCTTCTTTTCCTTTCTTTTTTCTGATTCCTTCTTTTTCTTCTTTTCTTCTTTTTCATCTTTTGTTCTTTTTCTTTTTTCTTCATTTCCTTCCTTTTTTTTTTTTAGTTTTTTTTTCTTCTTTTCTTTTTCTTCTCTTTCCCTGAACTTTTTCTTCTTTTTCTTCTTGTTCATGTTTTTCATGTTTTTCTTTTTTTCTTTGTTTTCATTTTTTTTTTTTTACTTCTTTTTCTTTTTCTTCTTTTATTTTTTATTCTTTTTCTTCTTTTTCTTCTCTTTCGTATTTCTGTTCTTTTTCTTCATTTTCTTATTTTTCTTTTTTCTTTTTTCTTTTTCTTTTTCTTCTTTTTCTTATTTTTCTTCGTTTGCTACTTTCTTCTTTTTTTTTTTTTTTTCTTCTTTTCTTTTTCTTTTCTTTTCTTTTTCTTTTCTTTTTTTCTTTATTTTCTTTTTCTCTATTTATTCAACTTTCTAGTTATGTTGCCTTTCTTTCATTGTTCCTGTTTGTCTTCTTCTTTTTTCTTTTCACCCTTTTTCTTCTTTTCTTTTTCTTTCCTTCTCCTGCTTTTTCTTGATTTCCTTTCTCTTTTTCTTTTTTCCTTTTTCAATTACATTTTTTTATTTTTTCGTTTTTCTTTATATTTTTGCTTCATTCTTTTTTTCCCCCTTCCATCTCCATTGTCGTTCTTTTTCTATCTTTTTTTCTAATTTTTTTTCTATCTTTGCTTTTTTTACTTCGTGAATACCGTCTGTGAATCAGTCTTTTTTATTCTTAACCGCACCGCCAGGTTCCCTTATCTTCTTCTTTTCTTCTCTTCTATTTCTTTTTTCTGTATTTCTTCTTCTTTTATTTGGTCTATTTTACTCTGTTTATTTTTCTTTTTTCTTTTCTTCTATCTTTTCCTTTTTTCTTCTTCTTTCTTCTTTATCGATCGTTTTTTCTTCTTTTTCTTCCCTTTTTTTTTTTCACAAACATTCCTTTTTTACTCTAGTTTATCCATGTTCCTCTTTCTTTGCCTTTACTTCAAAGCTAGCATATACCTGTGTTCCACTATCCCTCTATTACTTTCTTATTCTTTACTTACTACATTTTTCCCTTACGTGTTACTTTTTCTC
>JABUQX010071301.1:37500-58211 GCA_015478945.1 Trachelipus rathkii | reverse complement strand
TCTTTCTCCCTACTAAACTATCATTATCTCTGTGTTGTCTGCTACTGCTGCATAAGGGATACAGTTATTCACGATTTTTTTTTACTTCTACTAACTTCTCAATGAAGACTGTTAGCTTCTTCCATTCGCAAATGCTAGGTCCTCTTTTAGGGATTCATCTTGCCCACCACCGAGGGTTGGCGGTTCCGAATTCGACTGATCGGCAGGTGGGGAGAGGCCAAACAGTCAGTACATTCTCAAGCGATTCTGGAACACGTTCGTTATAAGGCAACCCACACATATTCCAGAACTCGACCTATCCAAAATGCTAAACACCTCGACCTTATGTTTCACCAAATACTCTCTTCTCGTATAATAATCGCCGATCTTTCCTCCTAATTGGTAACGTCTGACCATAATCTTATACGCTCTTCAATTTTAATACTATTTTCTCTCAGCAGCTTCCGGACCATGCCCTAAACGTAATTTCTGGCATTTTACGCGGCTATTGGGGGCATATTGCTCGTTTTTCTCATAACTACTCCTTGAAATGAAATCCTGCTTTGACTCGGAGGATTCTTCGCTCACTCTGAAAAGGTAGGGGCGTAATCGCCGATGGGATGAGCAAGGTTATTCATCTGTCAACAAGAATTCTTTTTCTCCACAAAATCCAATGTTCGATGGAGCTTGTTCTCGCGCCACTTCAGGAGAGAGGACAATTGCGTATCGGCGGGCATAGAAAATCTCTCGTTTGGCTATCACTCTTACTAATTTTCATTCCTGTTTTCGCAAAACTCGTTGCAGGGTTACTATTCGTCAGGCTAAGTGCGCCAACCTACTTGGTTTTCTGTCCTTGATGAAAAATTCTGTCGCTCTGCCAAGAAACAGTTCCAGCAGCAACTTTGTAAATGCTGCTTTTCCTCCCTTATCGCATCAGACGGTTCTGTTTGACTAACTGCTCGCTTCGTGAAAAGGCCAATTCTCATTCGCTCTGTTTTTCATCTAAAATCTCTACTGGACGATGTCTGGCATTCCGCCCTACTCCTTACTCCTCTATCAGGTTTCCCATGCCCTTACCAGTGTGCTCGATCGTGTTCAATGAGATCCTGAGATCGTATGAACGCCTAGGAGAAGCTGTCAGCAACGGGATGCAGCCATTCCTCCGCTCGGTGTTTTGAGCGGAGTTGTGCTTCTGAAATCTGGCGCCTGTCCCTTCTGTTCAACTCTACTCTCTATGGTCTTAATACTATCTTTTTCCTGCAATGCTGTCGAAGCGTGCTTTTGGTTTCAAACCAGATCCGAAAAAATGGTAGCCCGGTTCCTGATCCTTCAAACCTATCGCCTCGTATAGGCTCCCACTTGCTTATTCTACATCTAAAGCTCTTTTGAGAACTCTCTCTTCTAACTCTCGATTTCCTGGCATTCAAATCTGGAGTCTCATTCCATTCTTTCAGACATTCCAGTCAGTATGGCTTTCGACGTTTGAGGTCAACTGGTGACATACTATTCTATCTAACTGATTATTGGTCTTCTGCCCTTAGGGATCCTGTCAATTTCGGCTCCGTTACACCCTTGCTACATATCCAAAAACTTTTGACAAGGTATACTGTGTGGCTTACTTCTATAGGCTCACTCTCTTCGAGTTTTCGCCAACATTTTTCCTCGTACTCATGTCTAGTTCTTCTCTCTCCGGATCGCTCCCATATCGAGCACTAAACAGTTGTGGACGCGATCCTCTTCCTCCCTTTTTTCCTGTCTTAATTGATGTAGTTGCCTCAAGGTTCTGTTTTGTCTTTACTACTTTATATTCCTACTTTTCAGGATACGTTTTTCTTCTTCCCTTAACATTCATTACTACTCAGCAAGTGTTTCATGACTCTCATCATCCTTTGAATGTATTACTACTCTGCTCCCTCCTTTGCATGGAGAGGTGCCTTTCAACTTAAAATTCTGATTCTATTCCTGCCGATCTGGATGGGATTTCCCGGTTGTGTCGCCTTGACCTTGTGAATAGTATCCAAACGTCTTAAAAACTAACTTCTTTATATCTCCTCCTAAAAACACCTCCCAACTTTCTATTTTCTTCGACGCTCTTAACGTCTCCTGTGAAGTAACCAATAAGCATTCTGGCTTCAACATAAAGCAACAAAATTGATTTGGGAAAACCTCATTATTACACATGGTTGCTAAGGTGGCCTCAAAGAGCTTGGAGTTCTGTTCAGGTCGCGGGATTTTTTTCGCTCTGAACAGCTACTCCAGTTATATAAGGGCCTTATTCGCCCTTGGGTATCGGAGTACTGGTTCTCACATCTGGGGGGGTCCGGCTCCACCTTCTATTGATAGGGTTGAGTCTAAGCTAAGAGACTAATATACTGTCCCCTACTTTTCAACTCACTTAACCCTCTATCTTTGCGACGTGACCGTATGGCGCACCATCTCATCTTTTCTCATAGTGGTACTGGTGGCAGTGCTCAGAGAGAGCTGACCTCTCGCATTCCGCCACCCTTGCGTCCGCCCTCGTTCACAAAGGGGTGCCTTGCTCTCGCATGAATGTATGGCGTGAGTATTGAAAACCTCAGACTTGTTCGTCGTGGTGCCTCTTTCTTTCCAGCTACTTCTGTTCTGTGGAACTCCTTCCTCCTTCAGTTTGTTCAACAGTATTTAAATCTTCCCCTCTTTCAGGCCACGTCTGGGTCACCTGAGAGATCTTGCGTTAGCTGGGGGATTGGGTGGTTTTCTGTTTTAATCTTCTCTGCCCCCTCCTTGAAAAGGGCCCAGACCGTGAGGCATTGTGGTGGTTGACTGTATAAAAAAAAAAAAAAAAAAAAGTTCCGAAAGCACAATTGAAAGAACATTCAGCACTTTGAGAAGAGTTAAAACAAGGACAAGGTTGACGATGACCAAATCCAGGTTGAATGGGTTTTGGAGAAGAAAGTTGAAATTGAACTGGCAGTTGTCGAAAAATTTTCTTCAAATCCACGACGTCTAATGTTGTCGCAGTACCAACTACTTCAAGTAGCATTATCGTAAGATATAAGTGTGAAGATCTAGTATTTCTGATAATTTTCTTTGTAATTTGGCAACTTTTGTTTTGAAATATAATCATAACTTCAATCCTAATATATATGTTTTAAGAGGTAAATGTAATTCGTATATATTATGTCAATATATTGGCCTCAAACCCTTGGTGAACAGTGTTTGGAATAAATGACTTTTATTTTCAATCTATTTGGGCCCAACCATAGCGAAAATTCTGCGTACGCCCTTGTTTATTTATTATGATTGTTAATTATTATTATTTGTATATATTTCTTTTTATGATCGAAAATTTTATATTTAATTTACTCTATTTATTTGTAATTATTTTATAACGTGTTATTGTGTTGGTGTTGGTAATTGTTTCTTCGTTAATCATTCCCCATTTCGTTTTTTATGTGAATTCAAAATATTTTTTTTAACTGAGATAAATCTTTCCTAAATTAAATATGAAGATTTAAATACTTTATCATCGGGCAACGAAACAGATAAATACGAAGATTTAAATACTTTAAAGTACTTCCTTTATTCTTTATATTTTTATTAATTTATGTACATAATAGTTTAGTGAAAAGAATTTTGCTTTATTAGATATGTATACCTTTTCCTGTCTATATTAATATTTTAGTTACCATTTTATATTGGAAACGTAATATAAAATCTTTTGTTAAATTTTTTGTAATTATTTTTTTATATATTTATTAATTATTTAATATTGAATTTACCATCGTTAATATATTCCATGGATTCAGAATAAAAAATGTTTAATAACTAATCTTGAGCATTGCTTAATATATGCTTCATTAATAAATGCTGCAAATTTGTTTAGAAATCACAATTCAATTAAATCAGTTCATTTTGTAGGAATTCTCATTTGGAGAGTCTTGTATCAAATTTTGAATAGATACAATACAATGTTCCAAGCTCTCAGAAGGGAAGTTCGAAAACTTTGTATAAACTCCTCATTTGCAGTGAATTTATATATTTTTTAGGACTATTTATCCTTCAATCGGAGTTTGCAAACGTAAGAATGCAGTTTCAACTTTATGCAATTTGTTAATTGTATTTTCATGTTTTAAACGAACGCTATTCCGAATCGAGAGTTGACCTTAAACACCTTTAAATTACTTAATAAAAAGCAACAGTTCGAGGAGGCTGTTGCGATGGTGAAGAACGGGAATGTGCCTGGTGAGGATGGTGTGGGTGTATATTCTAAAGCAAGCTGCTGAATAGGTGCAGGTTGGAAAGTGTAGGAGTGGTGGAGAACAGTAATCGTACCGATATATAAGGGAAAGGATTATGGTATTTGTGAAAATTGCAGGGGCATTTCCTTGATAAATCACATAGTAAAAATATATGAAATAATGATATAGAAGGATGAGATGAAGGATAGAAGAGAATTTGAGAGAGGATCATCATGGGAACAGGAAGAATAGGGAAACAACGGATCTGGTCTTTAGTTTAAGAGACCATTGTGTAGCAAGAGTGGAAAATCAATGGTAGGAGGTGAGTGCGTATGTCTTACTGAAAGTAGATAAAAAAAGTATATATGTCGATAGTTAAGAGTGCAAGAATAAGTGAATGGAAAGTGAATTGTTTAATATTTAGAGTGAGTTTGGGGGGGGATGTGTATGTCTCCGAGTTAGGAAGTACTGTTTATTCTTATAGTATGGATGGATGATGTGAAGGAGGTTAGAGGTAGTCGAGGGTGTTAGACTGAATGGAGAATGGAAAGAGAGAGCGTAGGTACCTTTGTTTATTGGTTATGACCTTGATGGATTTTTTCTTTGCGTTGCGATGCTCACAGATTTGAGAGGATTGTTGTAGGGGTTGTAGGGTGTTCATATAGAAGGGCTTAAAAGGTAAATTGTAGGAGTAAGAGTAGGTGAGGAGAGGGCCACGTTGTGAAATGTTTGTTGAGTGGTGATCAATTTGGAAAGCAGACTTATCTGTTTAAATATTTAATGTTATATATAATGATATGGGAAGACGGGTGTGCAGAGTGTAAGTAGGAAAAAGATTCTTGAATGGCTGGATGGATGCTGGTGAAAAGTTAAATTCCGTGGGACTCAGTCTTTGAAAGAGGACAGGGGTATCTGCATGAGATATGCTGTTACGCAGTGTTAAATGTAGAGGAGTGATAAAACTATGGGTGTAGATTAGGAGGTTATAGATCTAAGATGCAAGCTGTACGAAACAATAAATATTAAAGCATACTAATCAAAATTTTTCCAATACACACACACACACCAACACACCACACACACACACACACGACACCACACACACGCACACACACACACCAGCCACTTATCAATTAAAGAAATGAGCGTTAACTTTTTTAGCATAGTTTATTGATAATAACTTGATTAAATAAAAGTAACCTCGGAGAAGTAATGGAGGGTCGACTTCCCAAGATTACTAAGTACCTTATCCACGTTTCCCAAAGTCGGACTGAATGGCCTTAAGTGTTGTTGTAGTGTCCGAACATTCATATTAGGGAATAGTGTACAATATATATAATAATTATATTAATATTATTATATATATATATATAGTATATATATATAGATATATCTATAATATATATATAATATATACTAATATTTATATATAATATACTAATATTATATATATTATAATACTATTAAAAAAACAACCTATTATTTATTATATTATTATTATATTAATTAATTTTATTATTATTATTATCATTAATTATTATATTTTATTATTATTATTATTATTATTATTAATTATTATTATTATTATTATTTTTTAGTTATTATTATTATTATTATTATCTATATTATTATAGTTATTATTATTTGATTATTAATCATTTAATTTTTTATATTATTATTATTAGTTATTATTTTATTTTCTTGATATTATTATTATTACTTATATTATTATTATTATATTATTATTATTATTTTTATAACTCGTCACATCTACGGAACATGAACCAATATTCACATCATAATCCTTGCACCTTTCTAATCATTTAACCACTAAATGAAGAACTTTACAGGTAACTTATATTTAATGACAAACGCATGTAAATGGGTACAAAGATAATCATCCTTCCAAATTGTCCCCCTATTTCGTGAACACCCTTATATATATATATAATATATATACTACTAGAATATTATAATTTATTATTATATATATATATAATATATATTATATTAGTATAAACTACTGTTATATATATATCATACTGTATATAATATATATATTCTATACTTATATATATATATATATACATATTTTATATATATATATAATATATAATATATAATATATAGTATATATATATATGATATATACGAATATATTATATATATATATATATTTATTATCATCGACAACTGCTAACAATTCAAGGCGCAGTGTGATAGCGTAATTCAAAAATACGCCGCTTAACGTATTTTACAAAACTGCTGGGATGTGAACCTTTGGGCCTAGCAGAGATGTCCGCGTAGAGTGTTTGACCGACCACGCCACTTATGGACTAAAAGTAAAGCGCGAGAAATTGTTCCTGTGTGAATATATATCCACCCAATAGAACTCACGACGCAGGCTACCCGTCCCGCTCGGGCGTAGCCGACAAAACGGGCTCCGCCGCAGATGAGTGAGAACACTTTTATAAACCGGGGAATATATTGGTATGTATTAACAACTGCTGATACACAATTCACGCAGTGATGATAAGGTATTCAAAATAACCCCTTGAATTTCCATGGCTGGGGATGTGAACCTGGCCTAACAGCAGTATGTCCGCGAAGTGTCGTCAACACTGTATGCGGGACATCTGCATAGGGCCCAGGTTCAACAATCCCGCAGCAGTGTGAATTACCTTAAGGGTTTATTTTTGAATACCTATACACTGCGTTGAATTTGTAGCAGTGTTATGACATTACAATATTATTTCCCGCGGTTTATAACAAGTGTTTTCACCTTCTGCGCGGTGCCTGTGTTGTCGCTACGCCGTAGCGTGGACGGTGGAGCGCGTCGTGTCTCCCTATGGGTGTTTTTATTTTGGGGGGGGGGGGGGGGGGGGGTGAAAAAAAAAAAAAAAAAAAAAATACTTATTCGAAACCACAAGAAAATTCTCGCGTTTACTTTTATGTCCATAGTGGGTGGTCGTCAAACACTTAGCCGGACATCTGCTAGGGCCCAGGTTTACATCCCAGCAGTGTAAAATTACTATAGGGGTTATTTTTGAATACCTATCCACCTGCGGTGATTGTAGCAGTTGTTATAATATATTAGAATATATAGTATATTATATATATATCTATGTAATATATATATATATATTATATATAATTATATAGTATATATATAGTTATATATACTTTTGATATATGGTATATATATATTATATATATAGATATGTAGTATACAGCTATCATATAATACTATAACTATAGTATCTATAAGTTTATATATATATATAATATATATATATTATATATATATATTTATATATATATAGTATATATATTATATATAGGGGTGTTTCACGAAATAGGGGGAGCAAATTGGAGGATTAATTATCTTTGTACCATTACCAGTGAGCGTTTTGTCTTAAATAAAGTTACCTGTTAGAAGTTCTTTCATTTAGGTAGGGTAATGCGTTACGAAGGTGAAGGGGTATCGATGTGCATATCGGCTGTTTATGTCCGTGATGTGACGAAGTTGGGCTACGGAAACCTGGCAAACGTAACGTAGTACTATAGAACAGGGTACTTGCTCTCTCTAATATGACACTGCTGATAGGCTGCTTGATAGGTACTTAACTTATTATAGAGATAAGGACTGAATACATACTAGGAATATTGTTGATAGTATCCGAGCAATATTTACTCGGGAAACGCGTGATAAGCAATAACATTAATAAATACAATAATAATGCGAATCATAATAATGGACTCCCTATATTACTTAAGGTGAACATATTATGCTTATGTAACATATATTTGATAAGTAATATTACTAGTGATAATAATAATAATACGAATAGGAACAGGAAGAATAATAAAACAAAGAGTATAATATAATAATAATAATAATAATATAAATAAATAATAATATATAATAATTAATAATAATAATAATAATAATAATAATATAATAATAATATAATAATATATAAAATAATAAACATAATTAACAATAATAATTATAGATAATAATAGATAATATATAATAATATATAATAATAGATAATAATTAATAATAATATAATAATAATAATCTATATTTAATAATAATTATAATAATAGATAAATAATAATATGATAAATAATAATAATAACATGATGATGATAAAATGATAATAATATTAATAAATTATCATAATGAAATAATATGATAAAATAATAATAATCTAATAATAATAATAATGAATAATAATAATAATAAATAATATATAATAATAATATATATAATATAATATAATAATAATAATGATAATAATAAAATATCAATAATAATAATAAGAACAATAATAATAGTGAATAAAAAAAATAAAATACTTTAATACTATAATAATATTAATAATACATAATAATAATAATAATATAATAATAATAATATAATAATATAAATTAAATAATAATAATAATAATAATTTATAATAATAATAATAATACATAATAATAATAACAAGTATCAATTAATAATAAATAATAATTCAATAATGATAATAATAATACAATCATAATGAATATAATAATAATAATATAAGAATAATAATAATAAACCAATAATATAATAATAATAAAATAATAATAAAAACTCATATAACAAGAATAAAAATATGAATAGAAAAATAATAAAAAAAAAATAACAAAATAAAAATAAAAATACAAATAAAAATAATAATAATTAAAATAATAATAATAATGAATAATAATATAATAATAATAATATAATAATGAATAAATCAATAATAATAATAATAAATAATATTAATAATACTAATAAATAATAATGAATAATAAGATAATATAATAATAATAATAATAAATATAAATATAATAATAATAATTAGATAAATAATAAATATAATAATAATAACTAATATATAATGAAATAATAATATTAATAATAATAATAATAATATAATTAATATGAATGAAAATAAATCTACGGAACATAAAACACCAATATTCCACAGTCATACATCTTCACCTATCTAACTCATTTACTACTAATATAGGAATTTATGCTCAGGTAACTTGCTATTTGAGGACAAAACACTTGTAATGGTACAAGGATAATATCCTCCAAATTTGTCCCCCTATATTCGTAAACACCCTTATATATTTGTATTAGCTATAATAATATTATATAATACTATATATATAATATAATAGTAGTATTATATATATATTTAATTAATATATATATATTATATATATAATATATATACTTATTTTATATATATATATATATATATACTATATATATATAATTCTATTATGTATAATATATTATATATATATATATAATATAATATGATATAAATTAGTTATATATATATATACGTAGTACCGTAATATATATATTATACTATAGTATTTATATATATAATATATAATATATAATTAGTAAGGTATATATATATATATATATATATATATATATAAGGTATATATATATATATACGGTATATATAATATATATATTTATATATTATATATATAGCTATATTATAATATATTAATTATATATGATACATAATATATAGCTATATTAATAATTTATTTATATTATAGTATATAATATTATATATATATATAAATATATCGGTACTACTATATTCTACTATATATATTAGGTATAAGTATATATACGTATATACTATAAAGTATTATCTATATAATATATCTAACTATTATAGATATAGTATATTATACGATATATAGGTACTTTATGATTCGCCAACCAAACAACAAAAAAGAAGTGATGATGTAAAGTTGGTATTCCGTATTTTAATAATTATGCAGCAAGAACTGTCATCACGCCTTTTTTTCCATTTAAATTCATTTAATTTATTTTTTCTATTTTTTTCCGGGGGGTGAGGTTTGAAAAAAGATACAAATATTAAATTTCATGGATATTGAAAATCACTTTTAAATATAAGAATTTTAATGTATAAATTATTTTCCAAGCAGCAAATATCAGTGTTACAAGTAATATGTTTCAAAATTAAAATTATATATGAACTAATTAACACTATTCGCTTTGGCAAGTAAGTTTCATGTTTTGTGCTATGAGCCTTTTTCTTTGTCTAAATATTTTTTTTTTTTAACCAACAGAGCAATAATCCATATCTAAAATACTAGCACACATCTACCGGGAAAAAGGAATGACATTGCTGGAATGGCTGGTAAAGTGATTTTAGTGCGGGAAATGGTAAAAAATAAAAAAAAAAAAAAAAATCTCAAAACTGACAATAGCTACAGGAAAAGGATTACATCTTTTGGGAATCCTGGTAAGTTGTTAGGTTAGTTTACATTAAATACATAACAAAATAAAAATATTATTGTTAATAATTATGAGCATAATGAGTAGAGGCTCTCTTTAGAGACTTTACTTCGTTCTCGTTCAAATAAAATCAGACTCTCTATAATTTTCTTTTTTTTTAACTAAAAGAATCCCCAAGGGATATACCGCACCGATGGCCAGGAGTCGTCGGGTCTCTCGGCCTTCAGGGAAACTACGGGGTAGGATAATTCCCCTCCGGGAGTGTCTCCGGAAACCCCACGATGGGGTGTCGCGGGTTTCCTCCGCCCCTCCCCTACGGGGTATGGGGAAAACGTCCCCCCTGTGTTCCCGTCGGCTCGAGCCCTACATTGCCTGGTAATACCTTTACAAATAATATATATATAGTTACTATGTCCCCCGCCGGCTCGAGCTCCCCAAAAAAAAGAAGTCACATTTTTTTTTCTTTCTTTTTTTACATTTTCGCGCGCAATAAAAATTTGCCAGGATTCCAACAATGTATTCCTTTTCCCTGTAGCTATTGTAGTTTTTGAGATATGGATTGTGGCTCTCTAGAGGCTGGCCTTTATACATTATAATTAATAAATTATAAATTATAATTAAATTATTAATTATATATTATATCTATAATATGAATTTTAAATTATAAAATTATAGATTCCGAATTGTATGTATTGATTAATTATTATTATTATTATTATTATTCGCTGATTGATTATTATATATTATATCTAATCTTTATTATTAATATTATTTATTATTATTATTATTATTATTCATTATTATTATCATTATTTATTATTATTATTATTATTAATTATTATTATTATTATTATTATTATTATATATTATTATTAATTATATCATTATTAATTATTTATTATTATTAATTATTATATATTATTCATGATCTGATTATTATTATTGCATTATTACTTATATCGGGAAAAGCAGTAAAAGAAATCTAACAAATGTATTAAATAAATGCAATGTCATGTATAAAATTAATATGCGCTAAGCTTAAAAAACCTTCAATATACTGGTCTTTTCTTCGTGTACTAAACTTTCCTTTTCGCGAACCATAAGTGCTTTCGAGATTTAAAATATTTTGCGAGATTTTAAGAACTATTTTCTTTCTGTTTTACAACAATATTCATGAATATTACTGACCAACAATTACAAATAAGTGGTTGCGAATCACAAAGAATCCTATTATAACAAGTATATATATAATATAGGTATATATATATATATATAATATAGTACTATATATATATTACTAATATATATATTATTATAGTTATATATCTTATACTAATATATAGTACTGTATGCGGTATATATAACTATACTACATATATAATAGTATGATATAACATATATAATATATATACTATATATATTTATGTATATTTAGTATATTATATATATTGATATAGTATATATATATATAAAATATATATATAGTATATAATATTATATTATATATATTATTATATAGTATATATATAGTATATATAATATATATATATATTTATATTATATATATATACTATATATATTATTATATAGCGGTAATAATTTTAGTAGTAGTATATATTAGTATATATATATTATAGGTATATATATATATATATTATATATATATATATATATAGTATTAGTATGAGTATATATATAATTAGATGATGTCTATATGATATATATATATGAGGTTATATATCAATATATATAGTGAACATTCATTCTCTAGTTTGTTTTTTTTGTTCATTTAGGGCTTTACAACCTATAAATTACAAGGTTTAATTGTTTAACGTTTTTTATGTTGCTACATTCTTTACATTACGAACTATATAACAAAAAAAATTTAAATTAACCTGTATTAATTGTTAATTACAAAAATAATATAAATTATATTTTAACAATTGTTATTTAAAATTAATTAAGTAATTAAAATAAATACTAAAAGAACATCAAGTCAGATTTGTCAAATTTAGCTGATGAACTATTTTTGCGTTTCTAAAATTATTTCAAACTATTCCAATTTTCAAAATGTCAATTTTTTTTATGGTTTCTTAGTTTTTAACTAAATGAAAAAAATATTTTAGTGAAAAATAAAAATCTTGGAATTATTTTTTTTTGGAATAACCTGAAACTAATTAATTAATTAATTAATTATTTAATTAATTATTTAATTAATAATTATTTGAAAATAATGATAATAGATATCAATAATAAATAATAATTACATAATAATAATCAAATAATATGAAATAAAATAATAATAATAATAATAATAGATATAATAATAATATAAAAATAATATATAGAGCGTTATATAATAAATACTAATATAATAAATAATAATACGATAATAATAATATAATAAATAATATAATAATAATAATTAATAATCTAATAATAATAATACATAATAATAATAATAATAATAATAATACTAATAATATACAATAGTAAGAATAATAATGAATAATAAATAATAATTAATAATGAAATAATAATAATAATAATGACGATATATTATAATGTTCATTAATATACTATAAAGAACCAATAAATCTGCTCAAAAAATATAAATCAATAACTAAAAGAAAAAAAAAATTAATACAAATATTATAGGTACCAATAAATATGCACAAAGAAAATAAACCAATTACTCTGTTAAAGAAAAACTTACTTAAACTGCAACTTAAAAAAGAACGAGAATAAATAAATTTAGGTGCAAGGTAGAATCCCAATATGTTCAGTGAAAGTGACAATTTTCATTATAAAATTCAGGTAAATTGGATTAATAATACTACTAATTAGAAGAAGAAAAATAGCGCGTAGAAAAAAATATAACAGTTGTTTATTAAACATGGTAAGATAATAAGAGACTTATAAAATAGTGTTTTAACGATTTTACTTAGAAAACCAAAATATTTCCTATGAATATCAGGACTACCATTTTGAAATTATTCAGAATTTTAAAATTACAATAATTGAGCAATTAAAGTTATTATATAACATTTGAAAATATGTTTTTTTATAATATTTTATTTACAATGCTTATTATAGAATAATAAAAATTTATGACTTAAATCATTAAAACACTTTCAAAACTTAATAGAGATTAGAAATGAATTATTTTGCAAGCTTGTAACAAATTTGTTTTACCATTAGATTATCATAATAACTAATATATAAATAATATGTATCAAGATTATATAATGTGAATATAATATAATAATATAATATAAAAACAATAAATACTGATTTAAAAGAGAGGATATAAAGATTATAAATAAATCTTAATCTAATTTCTAATGATAACTAAAGCGAAAAGAAAGAATGCTAAAAGCATTCGTTGTTTTTGTATTGGTTATCGTTAGGTATTAGATAAAGATTTATCAATTTTTTTAATATTTTAAAATCAGTTTTTAGAACTTCATTTCTTAAATTAATATTACTCGAACACTCAACTGACACCTAATTATTCAGTATTCTTTATATAATAAGCTATAATATATTATGATATATAAGTTATTATACTATATATATATATACTATATATATATACGTGATATATATATATAATACTAGTATAATATTATTAATAGTATTTAATACATAATTAAGAAATGGAAAATATTTACATTATAAAATAGAGTACTATACGTCTATAGCTTATATATATACATATATATATATATATACGTATAAGTAAATATATATATATATAAGATATAGTATATATATATATATATATATATATAATATATAAGTATGAGTAACTAAGTATATATTATATTATAGTACTGATATATATACTATAGTGATATATACTAGATAAGACGCGTTATCATGTTTTTTGTCATTTTGTGCTTACCTCGATAAGAAATGCTCACACCAGTGTTTAGCACGATTGGTGGCATAAACGACAGAGGCGCAGCGAGTTCCCAACAAGAAATTCCTGAAGGATTTCAGTATGTTTCCTGAGGGATGCTCAGGTTACCATTAGGAAATTGAAACCCCAAATTTCGAGTTCTATAAATCAGACAACACTTTGCAAATTACCGCAAACGAATTCTTTGGCAATTACCAATAGTGTCATAACTAACAGGATCCTTATGGATTCCTTATGGATTATACAAGAATCCACACGAATTCTGTAGGAAAAGTTATGATTGATGGCAATCTAAGAAATTTGCTTGGTTCTGATAGGAAGGTTACCGACAAATTCTTTTCATAAAGGTAACCCAGAGGATTGACCTGAGATTCGCTAAGATAGGTAAGACAAGCAAATAAAATGAACAAAAAAAGCAATTTTCCGATAAGACGTGGTACCTGCTGGATAGGGAGCATGGAAAAAGATGGTTCCCAATGGAAATAATATAGTATAATACTATATATATGTATATATATATAGTTATATATATTATATATATATAATATATATATATATATATACGATATAATATATATATATATACTGGTATATAATATATATAGAGGAGAGAGGAGCAGAGAGAGAGAGAGATGAGAGAGAGAGGTAATACAATATCTAGTGAATGATTTTAAAATTCATTTGAATAACAGTGATTGTGCAGAGAGTGTACAAGAATAATATATTACATTGAAAGGATTTAAACCTAAGTAGTTTACTTTGATAATAATAATAATAAAAAGTAATAAATAATAATAGATAATAATAATCAATAATAGATACATAATAATACATTAATTAATCAATGAATAAATAATAATTATAATAAATAATAATAATAATAATAATAATGAATAAATGATAATAATAATAATAATAAATGAATAATAATAAAATATAATAATTAATAATAATAAAATCAATTAGATAATGATGATAAATAATAACAATAATATAATCAATAAATAACATAATAAATTAAAATAATAATGAAAATAATAATCGAACAAAAGTAACGTATAATAATAAAATTAATGATTCATAATAACAGTAAGAAAATAATCACTAAATCCCAGGGTTTCACTCTGAAATTTGGTAGATTTGAATTCCTGCTGACGTTTCCTGACCTAAATGCTGCAAATTGTTCCCTGACCAGCGTGTTCGTTTTTTTTGGCGTATAAACATTCTCTATTAAAATCATTATTGCAGCCTAATTTACCTCAGTTTCGATAACTTAAATTATTGAATAATTTACTTTAGAAACGAAGTATTCATCCCATTTTTACGTATATACTGCCTATAACGCTTCCCCATAGCCGTTCAAACGCATCCTTGTGATTCATTTTTTCAAAAGTAAACAGTTTTATTTATACAAAAAGAAAATAAATTAAATAACTTACATTAATAGCCTAGGTGTATAACGTCACATGTGATAACAGAAGTTCTAGACTTTGGAGATTTAGGGTTAATCTCTTTTCTCGTGCAACATCTGACATTTTTTATTTTTGAGCGTCTTCTGTCAAAGCTGATGGTCATTTTAAACATCATTCTATGCTCTTCAAGTTGGTCTATGATCTGTATGGATATATTTCTTTTTTCAACCTTTTCATTCTCTTCTTCTTTTTGGTTCCGTTTTGTCTCTTTGAGATGTTCTTCATCTCTCCTATGAGCAGCTGCTTACATTTGTCATCATTTTGTTTGACGTGATAGAACTATTATGAATACCATTGCTATCGAGGATCTTATAAGGCATTGTGCACTGTTCTGTTGGAAAATTCAGACTATGGTTTCGCTGTTCATGATATGATCTCCACCTAAAATTGCTTTATTTTAACAGAAAACCCTCGCTTCCGACTGTCGCATTTCCATGCGAAGAATATCAGTCTAATTTAATAATTGGCCAAACAATTCCGCATAACTGATTCCCAGGTACTATTGAAGAAAAAAAACTCATCCAAAACCGACACTTGATAAACTGGGTTTTCGGTTGTCTATTAATAGAAACACTTCAGGTGTCATTTGACGAAATCGGTTGATGTCATGGATAAAGAAGTTGATGCAAGTGGCTGATATAATTTTCTTAGTGGCACACACTTTCACTAATATTTTGATATTTTTAGAACTTGTAACGATCAAACTAGTTTTTGCTACGATGGTTGGTCGCTGGACTGAGTTTGATTTAAATTCAAATGAAGCTTGTTTCCCTATTTGAATGTGACTTCGGCTTGGCGTTCCAGTTTAGAATAGATCAAAGTTACGTTTTTTACGATACTTTACAGATGGTGCCAACCTTTAGTCTTACTTCGCGAGCAATTACGATTTAAAAATTTTAGGCGACTGCCCCAATAGGACGACGCGACACTAGATAAATAATCATTACCTTAATATATTGTATTAATATAATAATTATCTATATATACGTTATATATATATATCATACTATATATTATATTATAATTATACTATATAAGTATATAATAGTACTAGTAGTATATAATATATTATCGATATATAATGAGTATAGTATCTAATGTTGATTATTTTCCTTTTCAGTTGTTAAGTTTTAGATATAAGTTTTAGATTTAATAAGAAGTAGTATATATATAGTTATATATATATATATATGATTATTATATATATATGATATATATTATATATATATATAGTATATATATATATAGGTATTATTATCATGTATATAATCAGTATGCCATACCATTCACGGGCAGGGCCCTCTTCCAAAGGAGGGGGCAAAACTAAAAACAAAAAAGAATGAAGAGATAAAAAACAGAAAGAGAATAATCTACCCAGTCCTTGTCTAGAACGCCAATTCCCTCTGGTATGGGAACTCAGACTGGCACCTTAAAGAGCGAAACTTTGAATACTGCAGGAAAATGGATAAAGGCAAAATTAGTTCAACACAACAGATGTGGCTAGAAAAGAAGAGAGCACACAACGAGTCTAACCTTTTTGATCTCCAATATTCACACAAACCTCAAAGTGAGAGTAAGGCACCTCTTGGTTTTACGAGGGCAACGCGGGGTTAAGGAATGTGAGAGTCAATGTCTCGGCATCTGCCGTTGTAATACCCTATATAGAAAAGAGATTGGGCACAAATATACGACGCAGAGAAAAGAGGGTCAAGGGAGTTTAGAAAGTATTTGGCAGTTTATTAGTTTAGCCTAAGAATCAACACTATCCCAAAAGGAGGGTGGAACGGTATCCACCCCAAATGTGATACAGTATTCCATAGAGGGGCGAATAAGAGGCTCTTATATAGCTGGAGTACCTGAGCACGAAGAAAAATTTCACGCATCGTGAACAGAATTCCCAGTTTCATTGAGACCATTTAAGCAACCGATTTGATATTGAGTCTTCCAAGACACTTCACATTTATGTTCGAGTCCTAGAGAAATATTAATGTTGTTTCAGGTGAGATTATTATAGATGACGTCGAAGGCGGGATAGGATAAGTTGTGAAGAAGTGTTTTCGAGAGCGGAGATATGAATGAAGTTAGTTTAAAGGGTTGAATTTCACAAAGAAATTGCGGTCTAGCCCACTGAGGAAATCGACCACATCGGCAAGAAATGAAATCGAAAAGCTGTAACGAGAGGCAACTCTAAGATACAAAGCGGAGAACATTTGAAATGAGTGGAAGAATGGAGAGTTGACTCAGGAAGACGATAAGAATGTGAAACAGGTTAGGAAGTATGCAGCCGTAAGAGTCGGTTAAAGAAGTAAGGAATAAGGTGGAAGAATAAACAGAACCTGCAGAACAGCCACAATTAGACAGAAAGGGACGTATAAGAGAGGTTGCTCTCCATCACACAAGAGCTGAAATATGCGACCGATCTGAAAGAACACTAGAACAAAAGAGTAAGCGAAAGCAAAAAGAGAGATATAGATAGGGAAGGTTTCATCCCCCAGAAGCCTTTAGATATGTCGCGCTACCACACAAGATCGCCCCCATCAGTCACTTAAGGGCAGAAGACCCATATAGTATATATATATATTCTATATATAATGTTATAAATATATATATATACGGGTATATCTTAATATATATATATGTAATTACTTACTATATATATATATAATATTAATTTTATATTATATATAATATTGTATATATATATATAATATATATATATTAATTATGAATATATATATTTTAGGTATATATAAAGTTTCTAAGAACTATTTATTTTTAATGTAAAAACGTGATACTCTGAATACGCTAGTACGCGTAGCTCACCTTAAAAACGGTACGCCGAAGCTAACATTTGCCGCGAGCTGACGGGTTGGGGCACCCAACTGCTTTACAGTATGCCTTGGGAACTATCAGGTCCTTTGCTCAACCACCTGATAAAGTCTTAGTGTGCGTGTTTCAGTTTGACGCCACGTAAGCTTGTTAAAGTTAGTTTTTTGTTTGAAAGTCATTTTTATAAATAAATAATAATGCCTAACTGCACAAAAATCCAAATCACTTCTTCAAAATAAAAAAAAAATACACCTCAAAAAGTATAAATAATCCCTAAAAAGAAAAAGATATAACAGAATAAGTCATACCAGTCATTACAGTCTAAACACATCATATCCATCACTTTATCCATTGAAGGAAGAAACTTGGAACGAACTCTACGGACGAGAATAGGAGAATGTAGGTGAATAGTGAACTAAAAATAGAAAGAATCAGGAAAAGAAAGTAGATTTATGGAATGTCATTCCTCTCCCATCTTTTCATTCACTTATCAAATACTCTCTCATTCCACAATTATACAGGAAAAAAAAAAATATATAGCAAAAAATATGTAACTTGGTTCCAATATGAATTTTTAAAATGTTTTTGAAATTTTAAAATTTCTTGGATTTTTTGTCAAATTGCAGCTTTCAACAATATCTTAAACGTTCCCTGACCTTACCTGACTGATTTTTTTCCCCGACTTTCCAGAATATGATCCTGAATTTTATTATTATTATTATCTAATTCTATGTAATTATTATTAATTATTATTATTATTTTTATTTTTATGATTATTCTTCTTGTTATCATTATTATTGTTTTATTATTTTTTATTAATATATATATATATATATATATATGATATATATATACTATAATTATATATATATATAATATATATATATATTACTAGTATATATAATAGTATATATATATATTATATATATAGATATATATTATAATACTATATATATAATATACTATATTAGTATATATATATATAATATATTATATATAATATCTATATATATAGTATATATATATATATACGATATATAACTATGATAGTATGCCTTATTCCAGGATCTTACCCGTAAAAAAGCTTGAGGAATTAATCGCAATTTTTATTTTAGAGGGATAATACATTTTATTCCTTCTATATATATATTATTTTTTAATGTATAAAAAAAGACTTCTTTTTCGCATTTTTTTAACTCCACATCGAATTTTAAATATGCGGTTTAAACTTATTAATTATTGACTGTTGTTAGTTAGGCATAGTGTTAGTTCTAGCCATCACCGTGGCGTAGCTTATACTCATAGATGAAACTGCGATATTAAACAAGAACAAGAATAAGAAAGTTGTTGAGCTTTTACTCGACACAGAAGAAGAGTATGGAGAAAATCAAAAGAAGTTGTGAGATATGTCAAATATATAGTTTTTTAGTGCGGAAATGTAAAAAAAATAAAAAAAAAAAAAAAAAAAAACAAAAAAAAGAAAAAAAAACATTTCTCAAAAAGATAAAATAGCGGTACAGGAAAATGAATACTTTTTGGAATCCTGGTAAGAAGAGTTGGAGAAAATAGCAAAGAAGAAGTGTGAGTAAACAATTTTTTCAATGTATCAGTCAGAATGAGGGGAAATGAAATTAAACCTGATTTATTTTTGCAGTTGTAACAGAAAAAATATTTTATTCTATGATATTTTGTTTTTTATTTTTGTTGTAACTATAAAGAATTATTTATATGCTAGATATTTTGCACTGATGGTCATATGGAGTCGGGGTCTTTCGGCCTTTCGGGGAACTACCTACTACGGGGTTGGACTATTTCCCTCCCCTCTTCGGGGAGGGTTCTCTCGGAACCCTCCGCTTCTTTATGGTATTGTGGTGTCGCGCGGTTTCTCCGCCCTCCCTATTCGGGTATGGAACATACGTCCCCTCTTGTGTTCCCGGTCGTGCTCGAGCCCAACATTGCTGTGT
>JABUQX010071301.1:30000-35000 GCA_015478945.1 Trachelipus rathkii | reverse complement strand
ACACATAATGAAAAAATTAATTGAAAAGTAATAAAACAAAGGAAAAGCTAAGACGACCTGAACACGGACTCTCCAACTCACCCCTTGAATTAGCAAGAGGTGTCTGATGCTGAAGGTGTGTAATATGGTGAGCTTACTAATGAAGTAAAAAAATATATATAAATATTTCACTTTTTCAAATGTGTGAAATTATGAATTTTTGAAAAAGTAAAATATTGATATATATATTTTTTCTACTTATCCAATCAACATCAAATTTTCAGGGCTTGTATAGTCGGGCGAGATACATCTTTTTTTCTTAGAAAATTTTTATGTATACTCAAAAAAAAAAAAAAAAATTTCCACATTTTTTTTTTTTTAAATTTGTTCCAAGAACATCCAAAACTACTGCATATACAAAGAAGTTATCTAAATAAAAAATGTGCATCTACCCCAACTACAAATGTCCTAAAAATTTCATGCAGATCAGATAAACAGGAAAAATAATATCCCAATTTTTCAATTTGAAAACCCAAAAATAAGAGGTTTTGAAAATCGAACAGTTCTCAGATATGGGGTCAAATATCAAAATTTCGCTGCTACACTTTTTAAATAATAGTCCAATTTTTGTATATTTCAAGTTTGAAGTCATTTCAAAAAATATTGTAGAAGTTTCAACAAATGTCAAAAATATAGATTTTCAAAAATTGAAAATATCAAAACAATGACTACAGACAGAAAAACACTCGAAAACAACGTTTTAGATGTCAGAAAAAGCTACAGTTTGGTTTATATGGTTAAAATCGGCTGAAAATTATGAATTTTATGTCCATTTTTAGGAGGAAGAGAAAATTGGGCTCAGCCCGAAGAAATAATTGGACCTGGTCCTTACCTAACTTGTATTATAATATACTGCAAAATAAATAATAATGAGCATATACTAACTAGGAAACAAAATACTAAATAAAACACAAAATAAAGTAAACTTTTCACCTTCACACCTCACACAAACAAGAAAGTCTAAACAAAAATGCACCATGAAGATCTTGAGGAACATTCCCTGTTCTTGTAACAGTCTTTGTTCCCATCATACAAACTGCAAAGAAACAAAAAATGATAATTCTTATACCTTTCTCTCTCCCCCCTCTTTTACTCAAACTTCTCTTTCTTTTACCACATATACTCTTTTCACACACACACACACCTACAGAGGTAACACCCAAAAATATCCTTTTAACTTCTTTCACTTTGACCTCAACTGCACTATCATCATCTTCACTACTATCATCCCAGCTCCATCTTCTCCAACGTTCAAATCTCTTCTTCTTTTTCTCCTCATCACTTAAACTCTTTTTACAAACTTTGACCTCCGTTTTTCTTTTTACATTCGTCATCATTCTTACTCCTTTTACAAACTTTGCTAACAATCATCTCTTTCTTTCTCACACTCATTTCTTCCTTGGAAACACGATCTTTCTCATCTTCCTCCCAACTCCTACTCACTTCTTCTTTAACTCTCTTCTCATTTTCGTTACTTCCTCTTTCTTCTCAGTTTCATCACCATTAGACCTATTATCACAGCACAATCTCACCACATTTTTACATACCTGTACTTCTTTCTCTTCAACATCACCTCTATCAGAACTCCCTTCTTTATCACTAGAGATGTACCGATAGTATCAGTATCAGTCATTATTTTGGGTATCTGTATTGGTTAATATAGTCGATACTTGGCCGATAAACCTCTTACTTTTTGGGTGAAGAATTATGAGAAACTTTTAGATTCAATAATCATTATGTAACACAAAAAATGTTTTTTTTATTTTTTTTATTGAATCTTATATATTTTTTGAAGCTAGTACCAAATGGTCAACACGGAAAATGAATGACAGGTCAAATAGTCGACATTTGAAAAAAAAAAAAAAATCTGGTTATTTAGATTCTTTAGCAAATCCAACAAAACTTAACTTAACCTAACTAACCTAACCTATCCTAACTTCTGCGGCGGGCTGGACAGGAAATTTTTTTGATGTGGTGTCGACTATTTGACCTGTTTTTCTATCATCGATACTTTGAGAGTTATTGCAATATTTAAGTTTTTGCGTTTTTAAGGTTTGTTAATGAATGAGCTTACACTGTAGGTATGTATTACAATTTTTTATTTGAAGGTTTAAATTTACGAACAGAAACTTAAAAAAGACTTTTTACTTGGTAAGGTACATGCTAATTTCCCAAAAATATAAGTCAATGCTTTAATATGCCAAAAACATGCTTACTTTGCATTTAAAAGGGCTTATATCTTGTGAATCGATTTGGTTTCTCATCAAAAACCACATATAATCTCCCATCATGGAGCTATTCCAAAGTCCCTTGTATTGTCTTTCCATTGTCTGAATATCCTGGTGAAATCTTTCACTATGTTCTTCACTTACATCCCCTAAAATCTCTCGAAAAAAGTCCAAATGCGAGTGTAAATAACGCACCTTATGACATACAGCACCCCTTTTTTTATAATCATCACGTGAGCATTTTTATGAGCTGTTTTGCAATTTGGATCTTCACAATTTTCTAAAAATCCCTGAATCACATTACAGATTGCACATCAGGCATAGGGTTGGGAAAGGAAAAAAACAAGCTCGTTTTTTTCCGAAAAAAACGTTTTTTTTCATGAAAAAAAACACAGCCTGAAAAAAACAAGTAAAAATGTTTTTTTCGTTTTTTTCAATAAGTTGTGGAATTTACATGTTTGAACAATTATATGATAAATTTTAGCAAATATACTCTATTTTGGATCCTACAAGGTGGAAGCCTCTGAGTTTGTGTTCAAAATTTTTATGGGTTTTCCATATTTTTATTTTATATTCTGAATTTTGATATTCATAATATTTTGTTTATGGCTTCATTAATGTTTTCTTACTCTGTTTCAACTTTCAGTAACATTTTTATCATAATTAATTTAATCAGAATTTAGAAAATGTCATGTGCAAAAAGTTCGTGTGACTGTAGTTTTTAAGGAAATAAAAGGTAACAAAAACGCCCTCGCATGAAATATAACTTTGTTGTGTAGACATTGCCAAACTAGCATTTATTGCTCATAATCTAGACTAGGAAATTCTGAAAATTTGTCATGAGAGATGATTAATGCCTAACGGCAGCTAAGCTTAAGAATCCTGTTACTGCCCCTGCTCCTTCACCACTGTCATTCTACACGATAATTCATACGACTGAGATATATCAGACTTATCAGTCATATCCAAAAATTAAATGTTGCTGATCCACGCTGATGAGCCAGTGATAATGAGCTTGACAGTGTCACAGCACAGTAGTCAGTGCTCAGTAGTGACTGGGGTCTGGGGACTAGTGATTAGTGAATCAAAAGTTGATATTCCAAAGAAAAAAATATTTATTTAGTCATTCACTCATCCTCCTTCACTTACAATCCTAAATATAATTTTCATTTCAATTTTTTTTTATATAAACGGCAAGTCACTTTTAACTTTGTCATTCAAACTAATTTTTATATAAACGTCATTTACTTTAATATTTAAAGTAATTATAAATATGATTATATGATACATATGTAAAAATACATAGTTAAATTAGAAAGTAGAAGCCTACAAACAGCAAATAACAGGCTTAGGGTTGGGAAAAAAAAACGTTTTTTTCAAATCGTGTTTTTTTCAATGATAAAACATGTTTTTTTATGTTGTTTTAGTTTTATAGTTTTTTTGCAATAAATGTATTTTTTAAAATATAAAGAGGCTAATCTGATATTCAAGTAAAAATTTTCCATTTTTCAAATTAAGGATACCTTGAAATTAAACAAATTTTCCATTATGATTTATAAAATAGCAGAACTAAATTTCTCTTATATTTTAATCAATTGTTTTTCGTTACAATTTACAGTAGCTTGTAGCCCTGCAGACTGCAGTTTGTAGCTTCTACCTTCTAATTTAACTACGGTAATTTACTTTTAAACATTAATGTATAAATCATATTTATAATTTACTTCTAAACATTAATGTACATATTAATATTTATATAGAATGAGTTTGAATGACATAACTCAAAGTGACTTGCAAATGAAATAATCAAAAAATAATTGAAATTAAAATTATACCAAGATTGTAAAATGAAGGAGGATGAGTGAATGAACTAAATTAAATATTTGGCTCTTGGAATACAACTTTTGATTCACTAATCACTAGTCCCCACTCCCAGACCCCAGTCACTACTGTGGACTGATACTGTCCAGCTCATTATCACTGGGCTCATCAGCGTGATCAGCCATTCATTTAATTTTGATATACCTGATAAGTCTGATATCCTCAGTCCGTATGAAGTAATTCGTGTGAGAATGACAGTGGTGAAGGAGCAAGGGAAGTAACAGGACTCTTAAGCTTAGCTGCCTTAGCATAATCATCTCTCTCAGTTGGCAAATTTTCAGAATTTTCTAGTTCTAGATTATGAGCAATAAATACTAGTTTTGCAACGTCTACACAACAAAAGTTATATTTCATTGGAGGGCCTTTGCTACCTTTTATTTCTTAAAAAGTACAGTCACACGACTTTTTGCATGTGACATTTTTTCTAAATTCTGATTAAAATAATATATGATAAAAATGTACATTTTTGGGAGAACTAGAAAACTTAATGAAAGCATAAACAAAATATTATGAATATCAAAATTCAGATATAAAATAAAATATGGAAAACCAATAAAACTTTGAAAACACAAACTCAAGGGCTTTCCACCTTGTGGAAATTGGAACAAAAAATGTCCAAATTAGGAGCATATTTGCTAAAATTTATATATATATAATTGTAACAAAACATGTAAATTCCACAACTTATCAATAAAAAACGAAAAAAACAAATTTTTCTTGTTTTTTCAGGCTGTTTTTTTCCATGAAAAAAAAAACGTTATTTTTTGGAAAAAAACGAAGCTTTGTTTTTTTTCCTTTCACCCCAACCCTATGCAGGATACAACCTAACTGTAAATTGTAGACAAAAACAATTGA